>OX465112.1:3509238-3690860 GCA_949987565.1 Luidia sarsii
ATCACACAGAGTCCCTTACTAATCTCTTCAAACACACAGAGTTAATCCTGCATAAAGTCAGTCCCTTGCAGTGCAATCGAGACCCACTCACAGTGGGCAACTCTTGGAAGGGCTGTGGAGCCGTTAACTGGACAGATTCAACCCCCAAACCATCTTCTCCTCAGCCCTCCCTCCTTCCCTGCCAGCCTTGGTCCACCCGTAAACCCAAAACCATCTTCTCCTCAGCCCTCCCTCCATCCCTGCCAGCCTTGGTCCACCCGTTAACCCCAAACCGTCTTCTCCTCAGCCCTCCCTCCTTCCTTGCCAGCCTTGGTCCACCCGTTAACCCCAAACCATCTTCTCCTCAGACCTCCCTCCATCCCTGCCAGCCTTGGTCCACCCGTTCACCCCAAACCATCTTCTCCTCAGCCCTCCCTCCATCCCTGCCAGCCTTGGTCCACCCGTTAACCCCCAAACCATCTTCTCCTCAGCCCTCCCACCATCCCTGCCAGCCTTGGTCCACCCGTTCACCCCAAACCATCTTCTCCTCAGCCCTCCCTCCTACCCTGCCAGCCTTGGTCCACCCGTTAACCCCAAACCATCTTCTCCTCAGCCCTCACTCCTTCCCTGCCAGCCTTGGTCCACCCGTTAACCTCAAACCATCTTCTCCTCAGCCCTCCCTCCTTCCCTGCCAGCCTTGGTCCACCCGTTCACCCCAAACCATCTTCTCCTCAGCCCTCCCTCCTTCCCTGCCAGCCTTGGTCCACCCGTTAACCCCAAACCATCTTCTCCTCAGCCCTCACTCCTTCCCTGCCAGCCTTGGTCCACCCGTTAACCTCAAACCATCTTCTCCTCAGCCCTCCCTCCTTCCCTGCCAGCCTTGGTCCACCCGTTCACCCCAAACCATCTTCTCCTCAGCCCTCCCTCCCTCCTTCCCTTAACCGGACAGATTCAACCCCCAAACCATCTTCTCCTCAGCCCTCCCTCCTTCCCTGCCAGCCTTGGTCCACCCGTTCACCCCAAACCATCTTCTCCTCAGCCCTCCCTCCTTCCCTGCCAGCCTTGGTCCACCCGTTCACCCCAAACCATCTTCTCCTCAGCCCTCCCTCCTTCCCTGCCAGCCTTGGTCCACCCGTTCACCCCAAACCATCTTCTCCTCAGCCCTCCCTCCTTCCCTGCCAGCCTTGGTCCACCCGTTCACCCCAAACCATCTTCTCCTCAGCCCTCCCTCCTTCCCTGCCAGCCTTGGTCCACCCGTTCACCCCAAACCATCTTCTCCTCAGCCCTCCCTCCTTCCCTGCCAGCCTTGGTCCACCCGTTCACCCCAAACCATCTTCTCCTCAGCCCTCCCTCCTTCCCTGCCAGCCTTGGTCCACCCGTTAACTGGACAGATTCAACCCCCAAACCATCTTCTCCTCAGTCCTCCCTCCTTCCCTGCCAGCCTTGGTTCACCCGTTAACTGGACAGTTTCAACACCCAAACCATCTTCTCCTCAGCCCTCCCTCCTACCCTGCCAGCCTTGGTCCACCCGTACCTAGTCCGATGATTCCCAGCGTCTCCCCTCGGATCCTCGTGGCTCCGACGGCAGCCTCACGGATCTGCTCCGCTCCCAGGAGCTTCTTGCCCTCCTTGACCATGTCTGCCATCCAATGGGTGCGACGGTAGAGGTTGAGGATCATACACAGGGTGGAATCTGCTACTTCCTCTACTCCGTAGCCAGGGACATTACACACAGCCATACCTGAGACAAATAATGAATATATACCAAATGGTATCACAATCCATTCATTCTAAGAAGCACACCAGCAGAATCTATTGCATTGCCAAAAAATGGGCTCAGTCACGCACTCATTCTTTTCTTATCAAGGTCCCTCCAAAATCTTAATCTCAAATTTCCCAAATATCGATACATTCATAGTTTTCTATAAAAAAAAAAGCGATAGAATTCAACGAGATTTTCGATGATAATTGTAGGAGAAGGGGTCCTTCCAGGTTCGTCTTCAACCTACCCAAGTCCCCAGCCGCCTTGATGTCTATATTGTCATAGCCGGAGCCGATGCGCACGATGATCCGTAACGCCTTGAACTTTTCCAAGTCCTCTTTGGTCAGTGTGATGGAGTGATAGAGCAGCGCTCCCACGGCCTCGTTCAGCACCTAGGGTCCATCAAATGAAGGGGGGAGAAGGAGGAAGAGGAGACACAGACAGGGGTCAGCAAAATGTACCCAGCTTCACACATCTCACCAAATCCAAAATCAAAGCAGCATCATAAAAAAATGGCAAAATGCAAACAATAAAATATCAATAAGACCAAAGCTCAAAAGCCAAGTGTCCAAAAATGAGAGCCCCTGATATTTCCATCCTAGCAGGACTGTTCTGTCTGAGAAAGGTCCTTCTAAGATGAGACTGCCAGGCCCTATTCTGACTAGAATCCTTAGTTATGGCGACTGCAAAAGAACAGAAGTGGAACTTGTACTGCTGACCTCGAAAATAGACTTACAGTACTATATTCACAGGTAAATAGCGTATCAAGATGTGTAGAGTGGATCGTTGGTGTTGGTTCTAGTGCTGGTATCACAAATCAACACACAGGACAGCTTTTTCCCTTGCTCACCCTTGATAAATCATACTTTAAAAGGAAAGACTTCAACGACCATAACCAAAATCATTCCATAATATAATATACCGCCCAAGCTGCCTGAATGTTTTCAGCAGGCAATCAGGCAAAGCACTGAGCACTCAGTGCTTACTACCGGGGGTACGTGGAGGTGGAGCAGGGCAAAACCCCATTGAATTGCATTCTACTCCACACAAACATCATATCACACATATCACAAGTTACCACCAGTAACATGAACCACTCCATTACCAAATATTTCCTGGTTTGTCTAACATGTCTAACATCTGTTGACTATGTAAGTATGACAGATCTCAAAATTTAGTGGTGACCAAGGGATTCTAAGCCCAGCACACTCGTAGTAATGCTGTCCGGCTTAGCCGTGAGAAAATTTGGATGAAGCGTCTTCAGACTATTCAACAACATGGTCTCAACACCCAGGAGGGAAATGACTAACACCATGCAGCTTTCTGATAATCCTTCCTTTGTGTTCACTCCTCCACACTTCTCTCTTTGATCTTTCCCCCTCTTCTCACTAATCCCTACCCTACTCCTTGCCCATCCCTTTGATATCTCCCTACCAGCTTTACTCTTTATCCTTTGTTTCTCATCCGTGTCCTATTCACTCTCTTCCCCCTTCCTTCGTGTACATGTATCTGTTTTGTCCTTGTCACTCAGCCTTTGAGAAAGGTCCTGCTAGGATCGTAACGTCAGGCCCACTAAATTTTGAGATTCGCATTTTGGTAATTTTAGTCAGTAAGCATTTCGCAACATTTTTGTGTATCACTTTATGTACGACAGACTTAATAGATACCTAACCCTAAGCCCTCACCAGAGGTCCGAGATGTCAACAACTGGGACTCCAATGACATGAACCAGGTCTCTTGCAATGAATAGAAGTGATCAATAAACCATTTCACATTGGGAGACTTTCCAGTGCCAATGACCACCACACATGTTTGTTGTTTTAACAATGTGCCTTTTACAAAAACTCACTCAACAATCCGGAACATTAAACACCTGCGAAATAAATCAATGAGCACATGACTATGTGTATGAGTGAGTCAAACATGGCACAATCAGGCCTGTACTGGTATGTGGCTTTTGTCATGCTACATATGGTTTTGTGGTAGGCTGAAAAAGGAGTCTTTGTTCAAAACTTGGTCTTTAGGGGCAATTCCACTACACAAAATAAACACAATTATTTGAATCGCGAATTGAATCTCCATTCAAAACTCCACTTTTTTGACGTGTGTGGACACAATAAAAGCAGTTATTAGTGAGATTTGAATCACGATTCAGACTCCACTAATAGTAAGCCTTTTCAAATAATCGCGTTTATTTGTGATGCGGTATGTCTTTTTTTTAATCCCACAATGCACCGCTCACGCTCTGATTGACAGGAAGTGCCGTGCTTGTTTCTATGTCTCCCTGCGTTGGCCACCCTCAAGGACACGCCCACCATTTGACCACAACTGCTAATCAGAATCGGCTCGCGATTTTTTGCGACGCGATTTTTTGGCCTGTGTGGACAAATCGCGATCATTTTTGTAGTGGGAACAGTCCTATTAGTGGGGATCCTATTAGCCTGATCTGGAGGGTCCTGGTACTCTGATTTCAAATAACCTGGTGCAGAGTGGTTTACACCGGTAAACAGCAAATATCAAATGTAGCTTTAGCTCTTTAAAGGAGAGAAGATAATTGTCAATAAGTCTCCTATTGCGGGAGTCCCTTTAATCAAGGTCTGAGGTGAACTGGTAATAATGACACTTTCTCCACTAAATCACTCTCAAATCTGTCTGCGACCCAAACAAAACAAGACAGGGAAAAAAAAAACCCAAAACAGAGCACGTCAATGGATCCGTCTTGGGCAGGAACTTAGGATGGGGTTACTTATTAGGGAAGAAAATGAAAGAGGAACTGGGGGAAGGGAAAATTGAGAAACATGAGCAGAAAAAGAATGGCTGGGTACAAGGACTAATGACTAAATATCCTGATCCAAAATATCCTGCCCAGTTTCCCGGTTGTTTGGATCCCGGTACACTCCATGGGGCCAGAGGCTATTGGCGAGGGTTTCTGTGGAAGGGGGAAGGGGGGGGGTGAAGGGTAGATTTGGCAAGGGGCCTGGTCATGGTCTCTTAGCCTCTAGGGTCCCATTGGAACCTCACCAAGCCGATGGGGGGGGGGAGGAGGGGAGGGGAAGACAGGGCAGGCTGAATCACCGATGGCCAAGCGTCAACTCGGCTGAGGCGAGACCAATCACCGAATGGCACAGGAAGAGAGCGCGGAAGCAGCGTGCGTGACGGAAATACTGGGGGTATCGCTGGCATGCGCACATAGCATGCACATAGCATTGGGGGATGGATAGGCATCATGGGCTTGGCCGCTTGGGTATTTCCTCCTAAATGCTGCAACCAACAATGGTCATCCAGCTGTGTGTGGGTTTTCCTGGCTGCTTTCTTGAGGGTATCCTTGGGGTTTTCAAAGGTACATGTATAGGCCCTCCATGTACATGTAGATGAGCCGTACACATGCACAGTAGTACTTGTTTCAGACATGGTAAAATGGAATGGAATTTCATTTATCTGTTTTTTTTTGTGGAAAGGGGCGGGGGTTCAATAATTGCACTGGTTTGAAATTGATACTTTCCTATTCCTTTGATAAAAATGTCAGAAAGTGAAGAATATCAACAGTGGGTGCATTCTGTGGGGATTCTGTGGACCCTAACCCTGCTGCACTCAACAAGATGCAACAATGAGTGCATTCTGTGGGGCTTCTGTGGACCCTAACCCTGCTGCACTCCACAAGATGCAACAATGGGTGCATTCTGTGGGGCTTCTGTGGACCCTAACCCTGCTGCACTCCACAAGATGCAACAGTGTGGGCATTCTGTGGGGATTCTGTGGACCCTAACCCTGCTGCACTCCACAAGATACAACAGTATGGGCATTCTGTGGGGATTCTGTGGACCCTAACTCTACTGCACTCAACAAGATGCAACAGTGGGTGCATTCTGTGGGATTCTGTGGACCCTAACCCTGCTGCACTCCACAAGATGCAACAATGGGTGCATTCTGTGGGGCTTCTGTGGACCCTAACCCTGCTGCACTCCACAAGATGCAACAGTGTGGGCATTCTGTGGGGATTCTGTGGACCCTAACCCCGCTGCACTCAACAAGGTTCAACAGTGGGTGCATTCTGTGGGGATTCTGTGGACCCTAACCCTGCTGCACTCCACAAGATGCAGCAGTGGGTGCATTCTGTGGGATTCTGTGGACCCTAACCCTGCTGCACTCAACAAGATGCAACAGTGGGTGCATTCTGTGGGGCTTCTGTGGACCCTAACCCTGCTGCACTCCACAAGATGCAACAGTGGGTGCATTCTGTGGATCCTAACCCTGCTGCACTCCACAAGATACAACAGTATGGGCATTCTGTGGGGATTCTGTGGACCCTAACTCTACTGCACTCAACAAGATGCAACAGTGGGTGCATTCTGTGGGATTCTGTGGACCCTAACCCTGCTGCACTCCACAAGATGCAACAGTATGGGCATTCTGTGGGGATTCTGTGGACCCTAACTCTACTGCACTCCACAAGATGCAACAGTGTGGGCATTCTGTGGGGATTCTGTGGACCCTAACCCTGCTGCACTCCACAAGATTCAGCAGTGGGTGCATTGTGGGATTCTGTGGACCCTAACCCTGCTGCACTCAACAAGATGCAACAGTGGGTGCATTCTGTGAGGATTCTGTGGACCCTAACTCTGCTGCACTCAATAAAATGCAACAGTGGGTGCATTCTGTGAGGATTCTGTGGACCCTAACTCTGCTGCACTCAACAAGATGCACAACAGTGGGTGCATTCTGTGAGGATTCTGTGGACCCTAACTCTGCTGCACTCAATAAAATGCAACAGTGGGTGCATTCTGTGAGGATTCTGTGGACCCTAACTCTGCTGCACTCAACAAGATGCAACAGTGGGTGCATTCTGTGGGATTCTGTTTACTAGTCTCCCCTTTCTGAATGACTGGAGAAAGCCATTTACAATCACAACAGAAAGTACCGAGACAAGACCAGGTACCAGTTGGCATCAGCCCCTGTACACAATGATGGAGGGTGCTGCCAGTAGTTCTTTTGCCTCCCTCCAAGGCTGAATTGGGCAGGGTGACACAGACAGCATGGGACACTTCTCTCTATGGCTCATTTCCTTCCAGAAATACTGATACTCCGTCAAGACGGAGAAAGGCTGGTAGTTTGTAGAGGAAGGGGAGGGGGCAGGGGGGGAGAGGGAGGATAGGGGAAAAGAGGGAAAGGCAAAGCCAACTTCCTTGATGGAGTCGATCAATAGGAAACGATGGCTTTTTGACCCTATTACCAACTTCCTCTCCCACTGGTCTAGCGGGTTGCCTTCTGGGGCCACAGGGAACCACACTCACTGGCCACAGTTAAACCGACCTTTCTTGGCCAAGAGTGAACAGGAAGACAAAGAGAAAGTAAGAGAAAGAGAGAGAGAGAGCGAGCGGCGATACACTTTGACTCTGAAAGGATGCCTAACACTGGTTTGAATGAGACACTGGCATCCAAGTCACTGGAAGCTGCACCATGGCATGACAGTACATTACGTTACAAGCACATCCAGCAAAAACAAGAGATCATTCAAGAGCACAATGATCCGCCAAAGCCACATGTCCTAGCAGTGTCACCCGGGCCAAACATTGTCATCCCTTTGTGCATGTGTGTGTGTGTTTGTGTGTGTGTCTGTGATTTGAGGCCAGTACCAGTAGTCAATGCCATCAACCTTATCACAACTTACAACCAATCTACGACGATGAGCAATTCAATGCAGAGCAATACAGCCGGTCTCAACTTACAATGGGTCATTCATCGTCTACAAACTAAGTTGAGTTCTGATGCATCAGAAGGCTTTTGTGAAATCCATCCCAGGTCAGGTAGTGTGTATGGAAAGCTGCCAAGTGCCCCACCTCGTAGGCAGGAAACTCCCATTAGCCGCCACCAATTCAATGACGCTTTTTATCCGTGAATTGTCAAAGTCCCTGTTTTGCAACGTGTTTCTGATGAGTTAGTAGTTTGTTTCCCCACTGAAATGACGTAGTAGCCAAAGACCGTTGACATCAACACAATAGCAGTCAAAGGAGTTTCATCAACAGAGGGCGCTCTTGATTATTTTTGTCATCAATGGCAATGGTGCAGAATGGATTTGTGTACACTGTGATGTTGACTGACGAGGGGAGATTCAGCAGGGAGTTCTTTCATTCTCTTCAGACCCACGCAAGCGATATTTCCGCATGGTATCACACTGTCACCACGCACCAACCAAGACTCACCACTTTACCACCACCATGGCTAGCCTGGAATCTCATCGGTCTGGTTCAACTTCAGCCCGATGGGAAATCCATAATGACCATCAGGGTCTTGCAAAAAGGGAAGCAATAATGATCTTGTCCACCGTGAGACCACCCAAGTTCACAGCATGTTGTCTGATACTGGTATTAACTTCCACTTGGGTATTAAGTTACTTTAACCAAATTCGTCAGGTCGAAATTTGGATTTGTGCAAAATGGTGTGCAGGGGCTTTAGACTTCTCAGCCTCTTGAGGGCGGTATTTAGCATGCCACCCGCTTGAGCGTCAGTAGTCAATTGCACCGCCAGATTACCGTGGTACTGCGGATGATGATGGAGGGATGGCGCGCTGCAAATCGAGACAGCGCGCTGGCAGACCTATCCCATAGCCTAAACGCCTGCCAGGCGGACATTGGGCAATCCACCCGCTTCCTTCACAAAGCTGGCAGAATGGTCCATGCTTAGCAGGTTTGCACACACTCCAGTACGACACCGGGCTCAGTCCCGCTTAGACCAGCTCAGCTCAGGCAGGGAGAAGATGCTCTCCCGTCTCTGCAGACCTTACTTCCAAAAACTCGGCCCAGACCATCACCCATCCTACCGCTTCCTGCATTCCTCCTGTGGGACTTTTTTTTCACCAGCCTCTTTTTTAGATCACAAGGGGAAAAAAACCTTATTCATCACTTCCTGTGGCAAATGACTACCAAGGTTCACCCTTTGGGGTTTTTTCCCCCCCTGACCAAACCGGCCAAACGCCACCATGAGACTGAGAGCACACTGAGGAAATATTGTCAACCGCCGCTAATTTCTCTTTTCCTAATTTCCATGTATGAGGCAGGGCCGAGACCACTTTTAACTCGATTTTCTTCCCACTCGCCCTCCCCTCTCCCTTTTAGAGCCACAGCTGGTTTATTGTAGCATGGGTGAGTGGTAGTGATGGGCCATTTCCTCTGTCTCACATCCCCCTCCAAACCTGGACAAGAACCAATTGGTGATCCCTCTTACATAGCCTCCACTTCCCTTTCCCTCCACCCTCAAAATGATACACAAAGCTACATGAATGTATCTGAATGGGGATAAGACCTTGGGAAGCAATACAACATACCGGTACATGTACAAGTACGTTGGAGCGGCCTCCAGTCTAGCTTCAGAAATGGCATGTGTATTGTCATGTACCATCCTACAAACAAGGCTGGCATTTTCACATGGGGGGATTTGAGGTGGCAAGTGGCAGTCATGTAACCAGACTCCGATTTGCATTAAACAATGCATGCAGGATGGTGCACCGAGGCAATGACCAGGGGCACCAAGGCAACGACCAGGGGGCACCAAGGCAATGAACAGGGGGCACTGAGGCAATGACCAGGGGCACCAAGGCAATGACCAGGGCATCAAGGCAATGCCCAGGGGGCACTGAGGCAATGACCAGGGGCACCAAGGCAATGACCAGGGGGCACCAAGGCAATGCCCAAAGGGCACCGAGGCAATGACCAGGGGGCACCGAGGCAATGACCAGGGGCACCAAGGCAATGCCCAGGGGGCACCGAGGCAATGCCCAGGGGGCACCGAGGCAATGACCAGGGGCACCAAGGCAATGACCAGGGGGCACCAAGGCAATGCCCAGGGGGCACTGAGGCAATGACCAGGGGCACCAAGGCAATGCCCAGGGGGCACTGAGGCAATGACCAGGGGCACCAAGGCAATGCCCAGGGGGCACTGAGGCAATGACCAGGGGGCACCGAGGTAATGACCGGGGGCACCAAGGCAATGACCAGGGGGCACTGAGGCAATGACCAGGGGCACCAAGGCAATGACCAGGGGGCACCAAGGCAATGAACAGGGGGCACTGAGGCAATGAACAGGGGGCACTGAGGCAATGACCAGGGGCATCAAGGCAATGACCAGGGGCACCAAGGCAATGCCCAGGGGGCACTGAGGCAATGACCAGGGGGCACCGAGGTAATGACCAGGGGCATCAAGGCAATGACCAGGGGGCAACAAGGCAATGACAATAGACACCAAGGCAATGACCAGGGGCAGCAAGGCAATGACCAGGGGGCACCAAGGCAAAGACCAGGGGCACCGGGGCAATGACCAGGGGACATCAAGGCAATGACCAGGGGGCACCAAGGCAATGACCAGGGGGCACCAAGGCAATGACCAAGGGACATCAAGGCAATGACCAGGGGGCACAGAGGCAATGACCAGGGACACCAAGGCAATGACCAGGGGGCACCAAGGCAATGACCAGGGGGCACCAAGGCAATGACCAAGGGACATCAAGGCAATGACCAGGGGCACATAGGCAATGACCAGGGACACCAAGGCAATGACCAAGGGACATCAAGGCAATGACAATAGACACCAAGGCAAAGACCAGGGGACATCAAGGCAATTACCAAGGGACATCAAGGCAATGACAATAGACACCAAGGAAATGACCAGGGGACATCAAGGTTATGACCAGGGGGCACTAAGGCAATGACCAGGGGGCACCAAGGCAATGACCAAGGGACATTAAGGCAATGACCAGGGGGCACAGAGGCAATGACCAGGGACACCAAGGCAGTGACCAAGGGACATCAAGGCAATGACAATAGACACCAAGGCAATGACCATGGGACATCAAGGCAATGAGGGCACCAAGGCAATAACCAAGGGGCACCAAGGTAATGACCAGGGGCACCAAGGGGGCACCAAGGCAATTACCAAGGGACATCAAGGCAATGACCAGGGGGTACCAAGGCAATGACCAGGGGGCACAGAGGCAATGACCAGGGGAACCAAGGCAATGACCAAGGGACATCGAGGCAATGACCAAGGGACATCGAGGCAATGACAATAGACACCAAGGCAATGACCAGGGGACATCAAGGCAATGACCAGGGGCACCAAGGCAATGACCAGGGGCACCAAGGCAATGACCAGGGGCACCAAGGCAATGACCAGGGGGCACCAAGGCAATGACCAGGGGGCACCAAGGCAATGACCAGGGGCACCAAGGCAATGACCAGGGGGCACCAAGGCAATGACCAGGGGACATCAAGGCAATGACCAGAGGGCACTGAGGCAATGACCAGAGGGCACCGAGGCAATAACCAAGGGGCACCAAGGTAATGACCAGTGGCACCAAGGGGGCACCAGGGGGCACCAAGGCAATGACCAAGGGGTACCAAGGCAATGACCAGGGGGTACCAAGGCAATGACCAGTGGCACCAAGGGGGCACCAGGGGGCACCAAGGCAATTACTAAGGGACATCAAGGCAATGACCAGGGGGTACCAAGGCAATGACCAGGGGGCACTGAGGCAATGACAGGGGGTACCAAGGCAATGACCATAGGAGCACTGATGAAACTCCCCTCACTGTCTCTCTGAAAGTTCCCTCTCAGCTCAGCTGTTGTTGTTATTGGAACAAGTTTCCATCCCCCACTATTTCTTCTTCCCCCTTTTAAAAAAAAAAAGGGTTCCTGCTTCCGCTGGGAAGAGGCTGGGTCCCGAGGAGCAATATCTAGGGAGAAGGCCGACAGGAAGACAGCCAATTACACACATCCTTGTTGACACCCACTGCATTTAGACACTCAAAAATACCACCAACTCAACCAAGAGGAAAAAAGACCAAGGGGAAACAAGAATCAATGAGATCCTAAAGCTGTGGCACTGGGAACTTTTAAACAGCCTTCTGGTTTGACGTGCCAGTGCTATTACATGTACCATCTGAGCTTACCGTATCCAGCCCTTAGACGGCGGCCTAACCAAATTGACACGCACTATTTTTAGGTCGAGCGCTTCTGGCTGGCACCCCCACCCCGGCAAAGACTAGTTGTCTACTTGGGAAGGCCACCATCTAAGGGCTGGATACATGATGGTTAAAAGCGCTGGTATAATAAAAAAAAATGTCTCAAATCCAGGTCCAGTCAACGTTTTCTTTGCCATTTTTCAAAATTGTAAAAAACAAAAGTGTTGCAAGTGGCCTAATGATTTTAATGACCAAAATCTGAATCCAACATTTGTTTACAAGTCCATGCGTTTTAATCGCTGCAGGACCTTTTGCGAAGGCATTCAAGGTCAATATGTCGGGCAATCTAACTTTTCCAATTTCTCTGATATGATCAAGGGACTTCACTATTATACAAAAAAAAAATGGAAAATGACCACAGGCAAAGCTTAGAATATCTGATGTAAGCAGAACATGAAGAAGGCTGCCTGCGAATGCTTTCAAGATAGAATGCAGCAACCCAGCCCGTGCTTATCTTAGGGTGAGAAAAAAATTGGTCTGAATCCTAAGACCATCGCCCAGATTCTTGGACGTCAAAACAGTGTCTGATTTAGGACCATGCCCAAGACCAAGGCCCAATTTCATCAAGCCATGAGAGTGTGAAAATCTGCAACGCATGAAAAGCCTTCCATGATGTGTAGACAGGATCACAAACAGCGTTGCAGCGTCATGTCATGGGGTGCTTCGGACTGGTTTTCCAATAATCTTTACTCCAATGCATGTAACAAAAGTCACGTTTAGGATGGCAAGGCAATTAGGGATATGAATCATGACTCTTTGTGTCCACCTGTTTGCCAACTGTATGAAACCAGCCCCCGGATGTAAAGAGACCAAATACTGATACCACAAAGTGGAATCGGCAAGAAAACCATCTCAGAAAGTGAAGGAGAATCTCTCATTCATGTCATTGCTGCTGGTAATTTGGGGAGGATGTCTTTAGTTGTGATGGGCAGCTACACCAGGGGCTGTAGCCATGAAAGTGCAATGACTTCTCAGCACGGATTCAGTGGACCCATCCAAGCCATCCAACACAATAGCCCCAAAGCCCATGCTCTCTCACTCATACTACATATATACATGTATCTGCCACAAAAGCCTTGTGCCTCATCACCCAAGGCGCTTTCACTTTCCAACGGGAAAACCTTCTTTTCTTTCCTGATCCCGCTTGGATCTATCCCATGGTACCAGCCCTTACCAAGGCGTGCCATCATCTTTGTCCCTGGCCAAAACCTACCGCTACACATCACATCAGTTCACAATAGGAAGAGTAACAATACAAGGTACTAATGTCTTCAAAATGTGCAGGGCCTAGACTAGAGTTTTGATCCTAGCAGGACCCTTTTTTTCTTTCTTCGAGAAAGGTCTTGCTGGGACGGAAATGTCAGGCCCTCTACAAGCTTATGAGATTTTCATTTTAATCATTAAGTAAGAAGCTTGAAACATAGTGTGTGTATTAGCCTGGGCTACAATGATGCGGAAGAGACGGGAATTCTTAGATTGTTCCACAGTGCCTCAGTGCCACATCTATACCGGTACAGTTGTTCAGGCTGCACTGGATAACGTGGTCTTGGGTTTGTACCTTTCTAACTGTCTTAACACCCAGCATGCTTGTGATGGAGACTACACGGCTACATGAACAGTACCAAAATATTACAAATCTCAACCTGGCCTGCTTTATCCAAGCACAATGGTTTACATGCGCGATTGTTGTCATCCATTCAAAATGTTAACCCCTCCAAACCCACTATGAGATAAAAAGCACGGTGTGACAATGGTTTCCGGCAATAATGGTGATTGGAAAGGAGATTGGTTATGAATGCAATTCTGTTGGCTGGGCCAAAGCTCATCCGTCTATTGTCCAGTACGGGTCAGGTTACTTTTACCCCGTTCCCATAATTTCTTTTCAGTGCAGCCCACATGAATGGAACCAGCGTGGCATAATATACGGTGCACTGATGGTAGGCAGCAATTTCAGTAATGGACTGGTGACTATATGCCTGTGTAGTAGCTACATGTAGCAGACCAGCCCACGTACATACATGTACCATGTAGCCATGTTATACACACATCCACAGTAGCGTACAGTATTCACTGCACCTAAAGGGAAAAAACTGCTGTCACCGTTGACAATTTCACTCGCACAACTATGATCCAGTATTATGTGTGATTTGAAAGGAATGGGTGATACTGGGAACTAGACAATCCATGCCCGTACCCACAAGCACATTGTTTTAGTAGGGCACTGCCACCTAATTATGGAATTATTCACAGCCTACTGCTGATTGCAATAGTCTTGCAGCCCAGATGCATAAGAATACCTGGTCTAGTCTTTTCTTTCTTTCTTTCTTTTCTTCTAATAATTTCATTAATTCAAAGCAAACAAAGAAAAAACTGGCTGGGAACTTTTTGAAAACAAATCGAAAAATTGGCAAAGAAAAACTTGGACAAGACCGGGACTTGAACCCGAGACCTCTTTAATGAAAATTGAAAAATCGGTAACGAAAAAAATGCACTGGTACGTTAATCCAGGTCTCAGGTTCAACTCCCAGTAAAGTCAAAGTTTTCAATTGTATAAAAATAAATAGAAGTGTACTGGTCTTAGTGCCTAGTGCTTAGTGCTTTCTATTTTTTTGCTCCAATCCATCCCTTTCACTCTTATTGGGACAAAGACAATTCTTGGCCACTCTCGAATGGCTTCACTATCCCTTCATACACAACCCTTCCCCCCCCCCCAAGAAAAAAAAACCAAAGAAACCCTGTTGACTAACTGAGATCCATCAATCACCATTATCCTCACCTTTTCGTGGATTTCGTTTGTGGATTGCGCATCGCAGAACGCTACCGTGGCAACATCCTTCAGGATGGGCATCTCCACGCTGCAGTCGCGGCCATCCAAGAGCGCCACCAGGGGGCGTGCGGGGAGAGGCTGCGGGTTGTTGCTGGTCACAGCGACTGATGGATGGCGAATACCTGCAGTGGTATCACAAGCCAATGTGATCAGTGCAAGGCAATATCAGCAGTCACCTGACAGGTCCAACCAATCATTCATACCGTACAGGTATACTGTATGACAGTGCACCAGCTTATAGTTCTACAGTTTTGTGTATGAGAAGATAGGAAGACATGTCATTCTGTCCCCCATGGGGTGCTTCTGAATGGTGTTCAAGTAATATGTGCTTAGCATGAAATATCCCTTGCAACTACTGGTATATATAGGGGCCTATTACATTATGTAAGTTTGAATGGTGCCAGGTTTAATTCACTTGTACAGTACAGTATACTCAATATTTCACATGATGTGTGTACGTACTGTATACACACATGCAATATCTCTAACCATATGCCCCACCCCTATGCCCTGCCCCACCCTACGCACTGCCTCACCCCTACACCCTGCCCCACCCTACGCCCTGTACCACCCTACGCCCTGTACCACCCCTACGTACTGCCACACCCCTACGTACTGCCACACCCCTATGCCCTGCCCCACCCTACCCACTGCCCCACCCCTACGCCCTGCCCCACCCTATGCCCTGCCCCACCCTACGCCCTATACAACCCCTACGTACTGCCCCACCCCTACGCCCTGCCCCACCCTACGCACTGCCCCACACCAATGCCCTGCCCCACCCAATGCCCTGCCCCACCCAATGCCCTGCCCCACCCTATGCCCTGTACCATCCCTAGGCACTGCCCCACCCCTACACCATGCCCCACCCTACGCCCTGTACCACCCCGACGCCCTGTCCCACTCCTACGCCTTGTCTCACTCCTAAGCCCTGCCACACCTCTACGCCCTGCCCCAACTTTACACCTTGTCCCACCCCTACATCCAGCCCCACCCCTACATCCTGCCCCACCCTATGCCCAGCCCCACCCCTACGCCTTGTCCACCCCCTGCTCCACCCCTACATGTACATCCTACCCCACCCCTATGCCCTGCCCTATCCTGTGCACAGTCCCACCCCTATGCCCTGCCCCACCGGTACCCCACCCTATGCACAGCCCCACCTCTACGCCCTGTCCCTACCCTACGCCATGCCCTGCCCCACCCCTACACCCTGCACCACCCCTATGCCTGCCCCAACCCTTACCCTACGCCCTGTCCCAACCCTACGCCCTGCCAAAACCGTATGCCCTGCCCGTCTTCGATTCCATCGACACCTGGACCACTATCACACTATCCCAATCTCCACCTCTGGCTAAAAGTAGGTGAATGTCATTTCATGGACACATCAAGTAATCTGCCTGCCAACCAATCCACATACATGTACATGTACAGTAACCCTTCATCATGCATCTACAGTACAAGCCCTATCATCAAAACTGACACCCCCCTCTCCCTGTCCTCTCACCACCCCTCCCTGCTCTTTCACCATCCCTAACCCCATCTGCCCCACTCCCATCCTCCCAGTCCCTCCCTCTCACACCATCCTCCACTTATCATGCATCCCCTCTGGACAGACCTCCAAACCCCTAAATTTCCTGCCTCTGCCCATAAATAAGATAGCAATCAGAGCCTGGAAAAAATAGCATTTGACATGACTCGCTCCCCCCCCCCCAAAAAAAAAAAAAAAAAAAAAAAAATCAGCCCCAGCTGAACTTTAGGATTCATTCAATTATTGGGAGGAAACGGTGTATTAAAGCAACTGGCCTTTTCTAAGTGGAAAATTGAAAGTTCTGGCAAACTCGGGCAACACAAGGGGCGCTAACAGGGTAGCAGCTTAAACCACCTTTTCCTTCACAAACAGATTTGGTTGTAGCTGCTTTCTCGGCACCAGAAATAGCCAGGTGGCAGCCGGGTGCTTTGTCTTTTTCTCTCTCCGTTTTTTGGTGTTTCATTTGAACCGTTTGGGTTTCCGTAGCGTTACCAATTAGAGGGTAACGTCATGAGCTGTGACTGTGTACAATTGCACAGCGCACCTCACTGCTTGCATGGGCTACCTTGGGTATCTGTCTACAACACTGGCGACCTCAGGGGGGGGGGTCAAAGAAGGGGTCGAATTTAAAAAATAAAAGATGTACTAGACAACAGGTCTAGTAAATGGACCTGAACTATTTTCTAAAAGACCTGTGTACCAAACCCATTGTAACTTACAATCAATAGCAAGACAATGACAGATGCACAGAAACCATACGGCCTATCACAACTTGCGATGGGTTATCCATCGTAAGTTGAGTTACGATGCAAGGCTTTGTGAAATTCACCCCAGTATACATGTGTAATATATTGGCGCACATACACGGGGGTGTATATGTATGCATTCAATAAGATAGTGAGCCTGTGCTTCAAAGCTGGAGTGATCCCATGCAAGCCAAATAAATCTAATTTAGGAATTCTTGCAGTATGGTAAACCAGGCTTCTGACCTGTCTAACCGGACTATGGACAGGTGTTGTGAATGGCAAACCATACCACCCATACCTAATAGGTGTCGATGGTTGGAGTTAGGGATTTTTTTTTTTTTCATTTTGATGGGGGTTGGACTGTAATCACAGCTGAGACACACGCCATGGCAGTGGCTACATTTCCAAGATACATTTAAAAGCACCAGGTGTGGAAATGTATGGTAATGTAAATGGCGTGTATCAAATGGAATAGTTTCTGCCTTTCTCAGGAAGGTCCTGCTAGGATCAAAATGTCAGATCCTAAATACAAGCATAAATTAAGCACCAGGGGTGGATTTCACAAAGCCTTACAATACGGTCATTCCCACTACGAAAATAATTGCGATTTGAATCGCGATTCAAAAACCTTTTTATTTTAGGGGGGGGGGGGGGGGGGGTCCACATACTGTAGGCCAAATCGCATCGCAAATAATCACGAGCTGATTCTGATTAGCAGTTGTGGTCAAATGGTGGGTGTGTCCTTGAGGGTGGCCAACGCAGGGAGCCGTATAAACAAGCAAGGCACTTCCTGTCAATCAGAGCGTGAGCGGTGCATTGTGGGATTTAAAAAAAAGGTGCGATTCAGTGGAGCGTTCCCACACATAACGCGTTGCAAAAAAACACAATTATTTGAAAAGGTCTCACTCTTAGTGGGAGTCCGAATCGCAATTCAAATCCCACTAATAATCCCACGTTTATTGTGTCCACACACGCAAACAAAACGCGATCCAAATAATCGCGTATATTTGGTGTAGTGGAAACGGCCTGTATGCATGGTACCGGTAACTCAACTTACGATGGATAACACAAGTACATGTACATGCTATGAAAGTTAATATGGTGTCTGTGCATTGTCTTGTGATTGGTCCCAAATACGGTGAGCTCAATGCAATAAATCACTGGAGCCATACAGGGGAAATGCAATGAGCACCGTGTACAACACGATTGGCAATCAATGCTTGAGCCAAGGATGAAAATTGCCACTGCTGCTCTACATGTACGACATTGGGCCTTGACTGGCAAATGAATGACTGCAGTATGACAAGATGCATCAGACAATCGCACAAGCAAACCTTATTCTTCTCTCTCCAATCTTACAGGTAACTATGGCAACTTGACCATACAGGTTGGTAGTCCTGATAATGGCATGGCCCTTCCAGACCGCAGTCGATGCAATTTTAAGCATTCGAGCGTCCACCCGATCCAGATTTATTCCAATCAGACTCAGACCGAATAATAGGTTGACTCATCCACTTCTGCCGGGCCCGGCCCACGCGCTACTTCCATAAAGCTGACAGACGGGCAGACTAACCTTCTACGATCCTATCAACGGACATTCTTGGTCGTTTGGGCTTCTTCTGCTTGTCCATAGGGGAGCGGGGTCTGGAGTTGTTGAGAGTGCTGATGTCCACTGTGACAGGGGGGTCTATCTCCGGGTCCGGTACCGGCACGTCGCCTTCCTTCTTCTCGCCCCCGGGGAAGTGGCAACTGCAGATGCGCAACTATGGGAGTATGGGGGCGTCCAAGGGTGAAGGCGGGGAAGGGGACGAGGGTGGAGGTGGTCAGAGGGCCAAGGGTGAAGGGGTGAAGGCGGGGAAGGGGACGAGGGTGGAGGTGGTCAGAGGAAGGGTAAGGGTGAGTTAGTAGGGGTGAGGGTGGCCAGGGAGAGGTTGATGGGAGAGGTGGTGAGGGTAGGAGTGAGGGTGGTGAGGGTAGGAGTGAGGGTGGTGAGGGTAGGAGTGAGGGTGGTGAGGGTAGGAGTGAGGGTGGTGAGGGTAGGAGTGAGGGTGGTGAGGGTAGGAGTGAGGGTGGTGAGGGTAGGAGTGAGGGTGGTGAGGGAGAAGTGAGGGTGGTGAGGATAGGAGTGAGGGTGGTGAGGGTAGGAGTGAGGGTGGTGAGGGTAGGAGTGAGGGTGGTGAGGGTAGGAGTGAGGGTGGTGAGGGTAGGAGTGAGGGTGGTGAGGGTAGGAGTGAGGGTGGTGAGGGTAGGAGTGAGGGTGGTGAGGGTAGGAATGAGGGTGGTGAGGGTAGGAGTGAGGGTGGTGAGGGTAGGAGTGAGGGTGGTGAGGGTAGGAGTGAGGGTGGTGAGGGTAGGAGTGAGGGTGGTGAGGATAGGAGTGAGGGTGGTGAGGGTAGGAAAAGTGTACAGGTGGTGAGGGAAGGGATGAGGGTGGTGAAGGGGTGGGCGGGGTTAACGGTGGTGAACAGAGAGGTTATGGTGAGGTGATAATGGGAAAGATGAGAAAGGGGATGGGTATGGTGAGAGTAGAGGTGAGGGCAGAGGTAAAGGTGATGAGGACATGGGCGGTAAAGTGCATGAGTGGCAGAGGAAGTGGACAAATAGATTTGTAGAATAATAGGTGTAGTCATGGTGACCACAAAGAGACAATGAGGGGAGGTCATGGGACGAGAGGAAAGGGGAAGAGGAGAGTAAAGGCAAATAAAGCAATCAGTAAGTATGGGAATGCATAACAAAGTCTCATCGATTTTGCCTATTAGATATCAAATAAAAAAAATAAGCACGTAATGCCAGATCAATTCTGGTACCGGTACACCATTTAAGAGAGTTGCTCAACTATTGGCAAAAACTGCATATGAATTTGGAACCCAAATTCAAAATGGTCTCCTATTCAAATGTCCGACAATTTGGTGTCTCTGGTGTTTAAAAAAAAAAAGTCTCATTTTCAACTGGTACGTGGAGATTAGTTTCTCAAATTTCTCAAAAAGCTGTACCAGCTGAGATTTGGTTGCAATATTTTCTCTGTTTGTATAAAGTAAACGTATGCACAGAAACACAAATATCCACAAACTGGCAAGAGATACAATGTACATCTGATGACACTTAATAAAAAAAACTAAAAAAACTCAAGACAACTGGTGCAGTTGCTAATGTATATGGCATAAACCATAGTGAACAATGCTTCAAAAAATATGTACATGTACAAGACCATATCGCATAACATCTCAAGAGTCGATATATATGCCAGGCATGCGGTACGATTACACGCACGTACTGTACAGTCTAACATACACACGTACATGAACATGGACGTTCACTGACAGAAGAGGTTTCCAAAATGTGCTCATAAATGTACGATACTTGTGCAATGTGCTGTACTTACCTGCTGTCTATAAAGAAACAATTGAATACCAGTACATTTTTCTTTTCTGGACAGAAGTACATTTACATGTATAATGTGCAGTGGATTAACCAGCATATAACAGCTATGGTATAAATATAATATGGTATAGTATAAATATGGTATGGTATAAATATGGTATGATACACGTATAACAGGCCTGTACAATGTATAATATAAATACTTTTTAATTATATGTACATGTAACATTGTAGGCATCGTTCATCATGTAATGATTGAATCAATTTCATACCTCATGATGCACTACAGTACATACATAGTACATGTACATCTACACTTACATGTACTGTACATTAAGTAAAAGTAATAAGTGAAGCCGTATTTCAACTGGACTCAATTTTGTCAAACTACCATGGCTGGGCGGAAAGATGACAAAATCAAGTCCTGTGGGAATGCAGGGTTAACTACACATGTACATGTAACGTCCCTGTTCAGTTACCGTGACCTCAATGCTCAGCCACGGTAACAGCTTAACAGGGCCGAAAAAAGTCCTGTGGAAGCAGTTCAACGACGTAAAACGACCGCGTATCAAAAATGCTCCAGCTTCCTGTGTTACATCATCGCTTAACACTAATCCCTCATTCACACGCGAAAATCGCGGTGTGGAATCCAGACTATCAATCCACTGAAGCCACTCAATGTACTGTAACTTGCATCACTCACACACTACAAACAATGCTCATGATCACGATGCAAGTGATTCTGTGGTGAAAAATGGCAGATATTGCTGATACAATTGATTAGACAGTGTCCTTTCTCTTCACGAGACATTGACTGGTAACTTTTCAAGAAATGCATTGCAATCCTTGGCGGAAAGAGAAATTGAACATATACTGGTAATCTCGCCATTTTGATTTACAATTGATTCAGCAATTGACTTAAATACAGTGTATGATCAACAGAAAATTAATTAAAATGTACCATTTGAATTTACACAATTTGTCTGGCCAAGAAAAAATTCCGAGGAAAGCACACATCATTTTGCCAAAAAAAAAAAAAAAGGGAAAAAACTGGATTTATTTTCTTTCCCTCGGCAGAAAGAGAAACATTGCTTTATTCCAGTCAAGCCTGATCTTAAATGCAACTGCCAATTACTCAGGACTTGGGGCTCAAGGTAAAAAGGTATTGGGGCAGAGAGGGTTGCCGTGGTTTCTTCCATGCCTCCGCAATTCCCAGATAATGGTCTTACACCGCAGCTGAGAAAAGTACAATCTCTGGGCATTGGGCAAATGAGTAAAGTGGTTCTCCCTAATCCAAGACATGTACAAGTACATTGTACAAGACCAGTGGTGTTAGGATCAAACATGCTACACACAGGAGACAGGTCTTACATTTGTTTACTCTTTTTAAGAAAAGAACCTTCAGCCTTGCGTCACTGTGTGCTTTTCAGGCAATTCGGTCCATTACCTATCATATGAATGCAAACTGTACTCTTCAATTGTACATGTACCTGTCCCTTTAAACAAAATCTTTTCTAAAATACATGAATTGGTGGTTGTTGTGTCACTATCAGTATGTGCTTGTCGCGCATATCATTTCACTCCAAGGCCAAAGGGAATGGTGTTACTGTCACATTTACTGTTAGATACTCTTCAATTACACCTCTACCCCTGAAAAAAAAACATGAATTGGTCGTTCTTGTGTGACTGTGTGTTCTTTGGGCAGCTCAGTTCACTACAAGGCCAAAGGGACTTTGGGTCAATGTTGTGTTTTTCTTTGCACAGGGATTGCAGCGGATCAATGGTCAAGGTAACAATTTTGCTTCTCGATTGGTTTATTTGTCTTGTCTGCTAGGCATGCAATTAAATGGGAGAATCCCTCTGAACTTACTCAAGAGATACCACATTCCCTCCTCACCCAAACCCTCAATCCCTCTGGGCTACAGTACCATCCAATACATGTTAGTAAGTACAGAGATGTGCATGTGAATTTTTGCCATCCCTAGACTCACTAAGGCCACCCCACATCACCTCAGACCTTATCCCATCCCAGCACCACCCTAACCCATCCAACCCAACCCCAGCTGACCTGACCCCACCCACACAACCCCAATCAATCCCACCCCATCCAACCCATCCTTCCCCATCCCAACCCACCAATCCAACCCATCCTTCCCCATCCCCACCCACCCATCCCAAGCCATCCTTTCCCACCCCATCCCAACCCAACCCATCCTTCCCCATCCCTACCCAGCCATCCTAACCCCATCCTTCCCCATCCCAACTCACCCATCCCAACCCATCCTTTCCCATCCCAACACACCCATCCCAGCCCATCCTTCCCCATTCCTATACACCCATCCCAACCCATCATTTCCCATCCCATCCCAACCCACCCATCCTTCCCCATCCATGCCATCCCTCCCACCCATCCCAACCATCCATATTCCCCATCCCAACCCATCCTTCCCTATCCCTACCCACCCATCCCTACCCACCCATCCTTACCCACCCATCCCCACCCACCCATCCCAACCCATCCTTCCCCATCCCTACACAACCATCCCTACCCACCCATCCCTCCCCACCTCACCCAGCCCACCTTTGCCAACAGACCAGTGTGCATAATCCAATAATGCCTTGACAAACCACATCACAGACTCTGTCATTCCTGCACGTCTGCATCAAACTACAATCACTCCTTGCCACAACTGCCACAAGAAACCATAGGCTGAACATCCAAGATACCCGTACAAATTGTTGCTTCATTGGTTTCCGGCCAAGACAACCTATCCGATCCATTCTCAAGAGAGACCCTACATGTAGATACACTCTACATGTACATACATTATTCAGACAAATCTATGAATCTCAGAACCTAAGAGGTAAATACATGAATCATAGCAATACCATTCTCAAGGCATCTGCTTTTAAATTGATAGGAAAATATAAAAAATGTAGAAGGCCTGACGTTTCGACAAACTCAGACTCACAATATCCCAGAGGGAACTCTGGTGCGATATGTACAGTATGGTATGTATGTGTTTGCCACACATCATCAGCTACACACATGTACATGTACATTTAGCTACATGTAGATTCATACACATAATGTCCACAGTATTGCAGTACAGTGTACATGTTTACAATTGCATGTTCTGTACATTGTGTGTTGGTGAACGGTGCGCATGTACGTACATGTACTTTACATGTACATGTAGGTGAACTCAATACAAGTACATGTTCCCTCATAATTGCTGACCAGTGGCTGCCCAAAACCTACCAGCACCAAATATGAGTTGGTAGGAAGGGAACAAACACCTTCTGCTCTCATTGACTGAACAGTGAACACGCACATGTACACATGTACACAGAGTACATACTGTACATATGAGGAGGGGGTGAGTGACCGCTCCAGTCACCAAACAATATGCAACCGCGTATTTGCGGAGTCAACTTGCACTAGAGGGGGGTGAACAAAGTGTGGGCTGTGGATGGAGGGAGAGAGGGAAGGGGAAAAAAGGGGGGGAGAGACGGGGAGAGGGGGAGAGACAAGACCACTGGGAGATGGTCAGAGAGTGAGTAAGAGAAGAACCCGGGGAGACAATTATGCAGCCAAGAGCTAGTGTTGAGTAAGAATCGAAGGGGGGGGGGCAACGTTGATAAAATGAAAACAATCGGGCTGACCCGGCCAGTCCAGGTGCAACGTGTACCGAGGATGCTTGGAAGAATGGTTCTTGCCCCTAGCCCTGGCTAAGCCATGCTAATGCATCAGTGGCATTGGGAGTGAGGAGAGAGAGGGGGGGAAGAGGGAGAGAGGGGGCGTGGGGAGAGGGAGGAGAGAGTAGGGGAAAGGGAGAGGAGGGAGAGAGGGAGGGGAGAGAGAGGGGGGAGAGCAAGAGGGAGAGCGAGATGGAGAGGGAGAGGGGGAGAGGTACTGGTAGAGGGGAGAAAGGGAGAAAGGGGAAGAGAGGGGGAGGAGAGAGGGGGGAGGAGAGACAGGGAGAGAGGGGTGGACAGGAGAGAGATGGAGAGAGAGAGGAGGGTGAGGACACAGACTTCTTATCGGATTCAGTCAATTCTTTACAGGTGATGTTTGCATGAGTGCCACATAAGAATACAGCGGTTTGAAGGCCCAAGGCTGGTTGCAATTGCGCACGCATTAGGCCAAGCCCCCCCCCCCCCCCCAATAGCTACTGTAACTGGTGACAGCCAACAAAAGACTCAGTCGGTAGGCACTGCGTTGCCATTTTCGGTCAGTGTGTTTGAGGGAAAGAGGGGCAGGACTTGAGGATGGATGGAGGGGAGGGAAGGTAGGAGGTCAGTCGAGGGTGTAGTGACAATTTTGGTCCCCTCTAGGCCAAATTTGGTCGCTGCTGCACAATAGCCTGGCAGAGGCAATACGCTAATAGAGACGATGGTGGGACTGTGCTCAGCTGGCAAAAAGGACATGCACACACAAAAGGGGAACTGCTTAATTTGAACCAGTGTGCTTACGTGACTTCTGGCTATGGATGGCCACTAAAGTACATGTACCATCTCAGTAATGCTCAGTGGGGAAATTAACATAAAAAGACCACATCACTCTTGTGTACAGGTGCACAAAAATAAGCTGTTTGAAAAAAAGAAGATACATGTAACTGTCTATTTTCATTATTTCAAAAGAAAAAATCACAAATCAAACCAAGGACTTCTGATTACACCGGTGACATCCAGTCCAATACCAATCTTGTCAAATGTTCTTTACTACCTTACTAGATTAGAATTTTTTCAAAAAGCAATTCTAAATGTTTAATACCTTTCCCTTGTTTGTATAAAAAATAATGTTTACTTTGTATGAAAAAATTGTACAAGCTGGATCCAACGGGCAATGATTAAGAGAGAAATAGACTTCGCAAAAAAATAATCATTTTCAGAATCATTCTGCCTTTAAAGAATGGTCCTAATTGGAATGAAATACATGTCTGGTCCTTCACATTTTTGGCTATACAATGTTCGAATCCATTAGCAGACTTAATGGAAAATTATTGCATTATTTAATAGACACCTGATGCTCACAAATGGGGTTGATTAATTTGCATGGATGCACTGGGCATTAATAAGACCAGAATAAATGAATAAATAGAAAGATCAGTCAGGTCTTAGGCAAACTTCACGCAGGCCTTACTTGTAAATCAATGCAGCGCACATTTATTACCTACTGTACATGTACAAGCAATAAACATCATGCTGTTGTCATAGTAAATTATGCAACCTGCTAACCCTGTAGGAGGGAGGCAAGGGGGTAGGAGGGAGGCAAGGGGGTAGGAGGGAGGGGTAGGTGAGAGGCAAGTGGGTAGGGGGGAGGGGTACATGTACTGTAGGTGGGAGGCAAGTGGGTAGGAGGGAGGGGTAGGTGGGAGGGGTAGGTGGGAGGCAAGGGGGTAGGAGGGAGGGGCAGGTGGGAGGCAAGGGGGTAGGAGGGAGGGGTAGGTGAGAGGCAAGGGGGTAGGGGGGAGGGGTACATGTACTGTAGGTGGGAGGCAAGTGGGTAGGAGGGAGGGGTAGGTGGGAAGGGTAGGTGGGAGGCAAGGGGGTAGGAGGGAGGCAAGGGGGTAGGAGGGAGGGGTAGGTGAGAGGCAAGTGGGTAGGGGGGAGGGGTACATGTACTGTAGGTGGGAGGCAAGTGGGTAGGAGGGAGGGGTAGGTGGGAGGGGTAGGTGGGAGGCAAGGGGGTAGGAGGGAGGGGCAGGTGGGAGGCAAGGGGGTAGGAGGGAGGGGTAGGTGGGAGGCAAGGGGGTAGGTGGGAGGGGTAGGTGGGAGGCAAGGGGTAGGATGGAGGGGTAGGTGGAAGGCAAGGGGGTAGGAGGGAGGGGTAGGTGAGAGGCAAGTGGGTAGGGGGAGGGGTACATGTACTGTAGGTGGGAGGCAAGTGGGTAGGAGGGAGGGGTAGGTGGGAGGGGTAGGTGGGAGGCAAGGGGGTAGGAGGGAGGGGCAGGTGGGAGGCAAGGGGGTAGGAGGGAGGGGTAGGTGGGAGGCAAGGGGGTAGGAGGGAGGGGTAGGTGGGAGGCAAGGGGGTAGGTGGGAGGGGTAGGTGGGAGGCAAGGGGGTAGGAGGGAGGGGTAGGTGGAAGGCAAGGGGGTAGGAGGGAGGGGTAGGTGGGAGGCAAGTGGGTAGGAGGGAGGGGTAGGAAGGAGGCAAGGGGTAGGAGGGAGGGGTAGGTGGGAGGCAAGTGGGTAGGAGGGAGGGGTAGGTGGGAGGCAAGGGGGTAGGAGGGAGGGGTAGGTGGGAGGCAAGTGGGTAGCAGGGAAGGGTAGGTGGGAGGCAAGGGGGTAGGAGGGAGGGGTAGGTGGGAGGCAAGGGGGTAGGAGGGAGGGGTAGGAAGGAGGCAAGTGGGTAGGAGGGAGGGGTAGGTGGGAGGCAAGTGGGTAGGAGGGAAGGGTAGGTGGGAGGCAAGGGGGTAGGAGGGAGGGGTAGGTGGGAGGCAAGGGGGTAGGAGGGAAGGGTAGGTGAGAGGCAAGTGGGTAGGAGGGAGGGGTAGGTGGGAGGCAAGGGGGTAGGAGGGAGGGGTAGGTGGGAGGCAAGGGGGTAGGAGAGAGGCAAGGGGTTTGGAGGGAGGCAAGGGAATAGGAGGGAGGCAAGGGGGTAGGGTGGAGGGGTAGGTGGGAGGCAAGGGGGTAGGGTGGAGGGGTAGGTGGGAGGCAAGGGGTAGTATGAAGGGGTAAGTGGGAGGCAAGGGGGTAAAAGGGAGGGATAGGGGAGGCAAGGGGATAGGAGAGAGGATAGGGGGTAGGAGGGAGGGGTAGGGGAAGGCAAGGGGGTTGGGGAAACAAAGAGTAGGAGGGGCAAGGGGTAGGATGGAGGCAAGGGGGTAGGATGGAGGCAAGAAGGTAGGATGGAGGCAAGAAGGTAGGAGGGAGGCAAGGGGGTAGGAGGGAGGCAGGGGGTAGGAGGGAGGCAAAGGGGTAGGAGAGAGGCAAGGGGTTTGGAGGGAGGCAAGGGGATAGGAGGGAGGCAAGGGGGTAAGGGGAGGCAAGGGGGTAAGACAAGGGGTAGGAGGGTGTCAAGGGGGTAGGAGGGTGGCAAGGGGGTAGGAGGGTGGCAAGGTCCGCAAGGAGTTAGGAGGGTGGCAAGGGGGTAGGAGGGTGGCAAGGGGGTAGGAGGGTGGCAAGGGGGTAGGAGGGTGGCAAGGGGCTTAGGGCTGTGCCCAGCCTGTCCTGATGCAAGGACATCAGGGGAAACAAGGCTGGATGGGTTTGGATGGTTGTGGATTGTTTGGGTGGGTTTGGTGGGTTTGGGTGGGTTTGGGTGGGTTTGGGCGGGTTTGGGTGGGTTTGGGTGGGTTTGGGTGGGTTTGGGTGGGTTTGGGTGGGTTTGGGTGGGTTTGGGTGGGTTTGGGTGGGTTTGGGTGGGTTTGGGTGGGTTTGGGTGGGTTTGGGTGGTTGTGGGTGGGTTTGAGTGGATTTGGTGAGTTTGAGTGGATTTGGGTGGGTTTGGGTGGGTTTGGGTAGTTGTGGGTGGGTTTGGGTGGTTGTAGGTGGGTTTGAGTTGGTTTGGGTGGGTTTTTGACTGGGTGTGTGAGTCGCTGGGTGTGTGGGTGAATGGGTATGTGGGTACATGTGTTTGGGTACGTAGGTTTAGTTGGGTGGGTGGGTGACTGGGTGGATGGCTACCGTATCTTACAGTACATGTAGATGCTTATGTATCATTTTGACGCACTGGCTAATACTCCCACAGGGCTGAAAGGATGCCTTTAGAAAATGATGCAAAAACCCCACATTTTTTAGTATATTTGATAAGTAGCAAATCGTTCTTTTAAGATTTGAAACATTGCAAAAAGGTTAAGGACACTGGACCAATTTCATTAAGATAATGTAAAAAAAATATATTGTATACATGTATATAATTATACCGTACATGTGTATACATGTACATTTACATGTAAGGGTACAACTGAAGCCAATACAAGAAGATTGATCAAGATTGATCCCAAACCAGTACTTTTACCCAGCAATCTTCCAGGCAAGGGTGTCCCCTCCCTCCTCCTCTCCTCTCCTCTTCAAAGAGAGTCATCCTCCCCGTCTTGGCCTTACATGTACCTGAAGCACTACTCCCCCTCCCCCTGTGGGTTAAGACACTGGCCTTGGAATTGGATAAAGGTTTGAAGGGACCTCCTACGTATGTGCGTGCCACTCTGTCAGGCAATGAAGGAAATGGCCTTCGTGCCAAGCATGCCCTTCACCGCTGAAATTCAAGGCATGTACATTCTCTTGCGTCTTTCCAGACTTTTTTTTGTAATAACATCACATCGGCAGACCGGCCCACCATTGGAGTCATAATTAGCACCGGTTCCCCCCCCCCCCTTCATCTCTGCTTACATGCACAGTGCATGTACACAGGCAAAGGTGAAAGGTGTCTACATGCGGGGCACCAGGCAAACATTTGTACATGGGCAATAAGTTGGGCAATAAATTTATTCAAGTTGATTAAATTTCGTTAAATAATTGACATCCCAATTGAAGAAATATGAATGTTTTACAACCGTGGAAAATTCTACTGTTTGGGAGCACCATGAAAATTAGTTTCCTAAAAAAATACATAACATCTGCATTTTGGTCATTTAAAGGCCTCATACAACATTGGGAAGATCAGAAAACATTGATGTGCACATATTTCCATATAACTTACACAGTTTGTAGATGGTCATGATAGAATCCTCATGTTGAAATCATACGGTCTGGGATGCTGTACTTCTCGAGAAATCTTCACTTAAATATCGACAAAGAGTTTATTAATTGCAAGTGATAATATTTTTCTTACACTGAAGAACAGTGTGGAAACTGTGACTTTTTGTTTGCTTTTTCTACTTTCTCAGATTACCACTTCAGCTAAAACCTTCGCAGGATTTCTTTTTTTGGAATGTTTAATGGTTAACCACACAAACTGTGGCAATCTTTTGACTTTAACCAATGTTGTATAGGCCTTTAAGTCAGTAAGCACTAAGCAGTTTGCACCATGTTTGTGATATATTAAGTCGTATAATTTGAAGGTCTTGAAAATTCCCTTCATGCAAGAAGCATCCGATTCATGCAACAACACAGGCATCAAATAATGCTCCACCAAATAAGCTTTTGAATTCTATCAATGGTGAAAGAAGAAAATCAAATTTGATCCTCAGCAAATTTATTCAATTCAGCAACTGAATATAATATAAAATATGGATAAGATTCCATTATAAATTCCATATTCATATATAGTAGTTACAGGAATTGACTTACTTTTTATTATTATTGTTTTATTGTTTTTAAATTTTATTTTATTTCAATTTTTAATGGGTTTTTTTTGGGGGGTGTTGTCAAAAAAAGAGATGGCCTTGACATTTTTCAAAGAGATATTTTTGCCTTTGAGAAATGTCCTGCTGGGATTTTGACATCATACCATGTTGGTGCTTGAGTGTTGCATTTTAATAGTCCTGATAGTTTACAAAGTGGAAGGTTTGCGGTGACACAATGTACAGTGTATAGCATCTCTTGCACGACAGAGTGTGTCTCTGAAAAGCGCCGGTTACCTCAACGTTTCGTGCGGGCAGTGTTGTACTCTGCCTATCATCAGGAGGCTGTCTGTATTTTCATGAAAGATTTTGCAAATGTCTGACATGCAAAAAACAACATCAGTTCAGTCCCCTCTACTGTGCATTCAAGGGGACATGCTTTGGGATAGTAGTAGTCTGCACCATTTCTGCACCAACCAGCTACACTGTATCAAACACACTGGGCATCTAACCAGCTCCTTCAATATAACCAGGGGAACAAAATTGAGAGAGGGGGATTGAAAAAGTAGAAGAAAAGCTACAATAACAATGGGGTGTTGAGGATGAAACCGGAGTTGACAGGGGTTTAGGGCCTGGGGGAGTCGGGCTAAGGTACTGAGCTGGACAGAGAGGGGGTAAGGAGACGGGAGCTCTACCTCTGACCATGCTCAAGAGAACCATATTTTATTGATTGTCTCAATATTGACCCCCCCCCCCAAGATACATGGCACAGTGTGGCAGGTATGAGGCTTAGTACCGTCGATTTCCACGACGGAAATAATTATGTTGACTTTGTCATACCGTTGTACCAAAAACCACACAAAGTGCTGAGCACAATGCACCATATTGTTTTAAAAGAGCCTACATGTATGTATGCACTGTGCTGATCTAAACAGGCTAATACATGTACTGTCCATTTGATAACTGAATTAACCATTACATCGCGATTTTTTAGATATTTGATATTTGATATATACAAGTAAAAGTGTTAACAAAAATATAAATTCAATTTCAAGCACGATTATTTGAAAATCTCTTATTGGAGTCCGAATCGCGATTCAAATCCCACTAATTTATTGGGTCCACACACGCAAACAAAAGTGGAGTTTGAATCGCGATTCAAATCGTGATCCAAATAATCACGTTTATTTGGTGTAGTGAAAACAGCCCTAGCGGGGCAAACCCTTATTGAATTGTAAAGCATCTTAGCAATCAACTACATGTATGTACCTACATGTACAGTACATACAGTACATGTACATGTAGTTGACATTATTCTTAAGAAACGAACTCATACATGTAAGCACCCAAAGTATATGAACAATGTTAATATGTGGTGGACACTACCATTTCAATTTGAAAAAAAACCACATTACCAGCCAAAATCATTACCAGATGGAGAAAACAAAACGTCTTAAAGGTAAAGGGTGTGACAATGCAATATAAACAGAATTGATGTCCCCGTAAATATGAAACATTTGTATCAATTTCAAGAAATTCATAAGGAGTCCATAAGGAGTTTGAGGATTTGTGTCTCATCAATTACTTCAGAAAATATCATTTGATATTGAGATATGATTTCATCGGGATGCAAATGATTCTCTCTTTTTCACCCAGACCAGTTGAATTTTTTTTCCAGCTACATTGTACAAATGTACTTAGTAGGACCCCAGCCTCAGCATGAACCCATACCTAACCTTGGCCCAGCGCATCTTGCAGCCAGTACGTGTACGTGCGATGCGGCCCACACCCTGCGCATGTATTAAAATCACATCAGCCCCATAATGGAGTCTTAGTGTGTTTACACTTAACAGCCTGTCAGCCGACAACGACGTCGACTCGTTAACTGGCAGTCTCTCTCTCTACCCCCAAACCCTCCATATCTCTGCCTCCCCCCATCCCTCTGTCCAGGGATGGGGGAGGCAGAGATACCCCCCTTTATCCAGACAGTGGTAGAGTCCATCCTGGTTCACTGACCACAGCCCGGTAACTGCTACCTTTATAGCAATGCTGGCCAATACAAGGCACACTCACATATACATATGCACACGTACAGCGAGGTACAGAGGCCAGCACCACACCAGGGTGGAGTGCACGATTCGCTGCAGGGCACCGGCTGCCTGCCTCCCCCAGGGGACCGGTTACAGCCAAATGAAGGGGGAGCCGAGCGTTGCAGCTTGGTTCACTGCCTGCTGGCTTCTTTCTCTGTCTTCTTCCTAGTGTGGGGGGTAGAGCAGCGCGTTGGTGGGCACAGAGTACCAGCCAACGCCATGGGATGAGGCAACACAGCCAGCACTGACTGTCAGATTGGGGGGTTAAGGATCCCTCTGAGTGGACAAACACTGCTGCACACAGGCTCCAAGATCGCTTATCGATGGTTGGTTATTGATACAGCGGATGATGGGGCAGGTAAAGGATGTGTGGAACAGATCAGTCTACCAGAGTTCCTTGTGGTATTATGTACAGTACTGCTGACAGTCTAAGACATTCATCAAGACATTCGACTGGACGGCAAGCAACAATCGCTGGCAATAATTTCTAGAAATGTTCTCGCATGGTGCATACCTATTCCCACAACGAGCAAGACCATTGACCCATACGGTAGTACATTCTTTACGTGCTCCAGTTAACTATACCAGTACATGTACACAGTGTAAATGTACAGAAATGTGCAGAATGTGTTGGAGTGGAAGGAAGCAATATCTGGGTCATAACGATACAGCCACAGTTTGAGACAAAACAAATTTGACTGGATCGGGACTTGAACCCAGGACCTCTGATTAATAGCAACATGTTTCACTCCCAGCATAATCTTTCTCAAAGGCAGCTTTCACATGCATTATTCCAATAAAGGTATTATACATGTTCAATGTACTGTATACAAATACATACATGTACATGTACAGTACAGTACTGTGCATGTGATGTTGAGTGCTAATTATTTTTAAGACTCTGCTAGTGCTAAGAAAGTCTGACCTGAATTTGGTAGAGTAATAGACGTGTACCACACAGTCCTGTAACTTAGGATCCAAATATCAGATCTATGAAAATGGTAGCATGTCGCCCTTAGCATGATTCCTGCTAGGGTCTGCTTCCACGTTACGGAGCGTTTCCTTGCTCTATGAACAAAGTAGAGTAGGACGGTGCAGATCTGTAAACGGTAAAACGGCACTGGCTTTAGAGTAGAGGGGCAAAGTATTAAGTGGCAGGGCCAGACTTGTCTTCCCTGACAATGCTCCCGCTATCTGCCCAATGGGCTCGCCATTCATCACCCCACCCTCCTGAAATCTGAGAACCATTCCCAGCACAACCAGGCACATCAACAACCAAATCTAAAACCTGTACGGGCAAAGCCAGTTATGAAACCCTCACTCACACACACACACACACACACCTCCGCTCATCGTTTGAAGAGATTCCACGGACCTGTTTGTCTAATTTTTTTTCATTATTGGAGGGGGGAGGGAGGAGAAAGAATCATCTCAGTATGTGGACCGGGAAATGCAGATACGTGGGGATGAGCACGTTTATCAATTGCACTTTCCCCGCCTTTATCCAGCGCACTTTTCTCGCCGATTGATCCGCACTTTTTCCCCCCCATCGATCAATCGCACTTTTACAATTATCGAACACACAATGCCGACTGCCGCGTCCACAGGTTCTTGAGCGGGTATGGTGTGCACAGGGAGGTTATTGAGGGTGAGGGAGGAGTGGAGACTCTGCACAAAGCATATGGCCGAGAAGTAACCTCCATGCACACAGAATGGTGCTTGAAATGAAAGGGGCCAGAGAGTACACGGCTTCCTGACTGCTGGGACATACCAGCACATGTGCATACAGGTACAGTATACTTGTACTGCACTCAATGAGATGCTAACCATAACTCATGAGTGAAGATGACACTGAGCCGAATGTCAAAAGCTTCCCCACAAAGCCCATGAAATGATGAGTTGTTTGCAGATATACATGTATCTGCCCTTCTCCCCTGTGGATCATCCTTTCTTTTCATCGAGGGAAGGGCATTGTTTTGAGGGTACTTAACCACTTTGCGCCAGGACCTCTGAATCCAGACCACTAGTGGTGTCGCATCGTAATGTGCTTTGTACTCCTGTTTAAAGGCTAAAGGCACTCGCTGAAATTGAAATATTGCCTTTGAGAAAGGTCCTGTCAGGAGCAACACGTCAAGCTCTCTCAATTTTTTTTTTTTTGGGGGGGGGAGTGTTGCAATTTTTGTCGTCATTTTTAGTTAGGAAGCAGTTTCCTACATGTTTGCATTTAATGTACTTTAAAAGACACCATTGTTGGGAAACTGATCAAAGAGATGGAATCTCCCCCCCCCCCCCCTCTCAGGCCATTGAGGAAGACAGTACTCGCATCGTCAAACGTCGGCTGCAACACCTTAAGGAATATCAAGCAATTTGCGACATTTTGGGGTGTATTTTGTATACACATTTCACTTTCAGTGAAACTGAAATTGACTGATTAAGTTACACACAAATTAGCTCCAGGACTGCGTGCGGTGCTTGTCCCTCAACATTCCCCCCCCCCCTGCCCAACCCCAGGTTTACATCGCGGCAAAGAGTACAACTTGGCTGTGGTCTCCTGTCAAAGACTGTGCAGTGAATGAACCCATAACTATATAACGTGCATCTCCATTTATTGATCATCCTCGGCCCAGGGGCTTACAGGCGCTCAGGCAGCACTTCTGGGCATAGACAGCCCCCCCCCCCCCCCTCCCCCCCTCCCGAAAAAAAAAGGGCAGAAAAAAAGAAGAAGTCGGCAGTCTGAAAGAAGATTCGTCCGATGGTAAGAAATAACAGGCAAGTGGCATGTCTTAAACAGCACACACACTGCAAGACATACCTGTATCCTAAGGGCCGTCGATACAAATTTAATTGTATCTGCTTCTTTTTTTTACCAAGAACATTCACAGTGAGTCTTGCACATGCCTTGAAAAAAAAAATAGCCTACAGTGTACTTAGCTACCTACACGTACCTACTGTACACATGTTCTGCACTTGGGGTAAAATCTAACACAATTATCATCATTCAACGTTGAATGCGTCGGTTTTTGTAAGGGAGGAATGGGGGCACTGCCAAGACCAGCGTTGGTTAGGGCCATTCCCACTACACCAGCTAAACGCGATTATTATTTTGGATCTCGATTTGAATCGTAATTCGCACTTTCCTTTTTTTCTGTGTGTAGACTGCGGACACACAAAAACGCGATTATAAGTGGGATTTGAATCGCGATTCCGACTCCACTAAGAGTGAGACACGGTGTGTGTGGGAACGGTTTTTTTGTAATCCCACAATGCACCGCTCACGCTCTGATTGACAGAAAGTGCCACGCTTGTTTATATGTCTCCCTGCATGGGCCACCCTCAAGGACACACCCACCATTTGACCACAGCTGCTACAACAGCTTGCGATTTTTTGCGACGCAATTCTTTTGGCCTGTGTGGATTCGTATCCACACAAGCCAAAAAAATCGCGAGCCCAAAAAATATTTTTTGTGATTTTTTCTTTTTTGTAATCGCGATTCAAATCGCAATTATTTTCATAGTGGGAACAGCCCCATTGTCATAAAACTCATCCTTACTTTGGATGAGCCAACCACCAACTGATAAGCAAATGGACAGAAACCACACGGCCCATCACAACGTACATGTATCAAGGTCACGACAACCCATCCGAGTCTCACTGAGGAATAAAAAAAAAAATATTTAAGTCGATGAATAGCACTTGAAAGGACTATCCACTAAGGAAAAAGTGCGCATAAAGCTTTTGTAGCAACAACTACTTCATCAGATGCACACAACTCACAACAGGTTACCAATAAATGGTACTGTAAGTCGGGTTACACTCCCATCGTATCTAGCCCAGCCCCCTAGCGCTGTATCAGTGCAAGCATCTGCCTCACGGGAACCGTCTCTCTTCATTTACCCCAAGATTTTCTACGCTTCCCAAACTCCGCATGTCACGTTCATTGCTGCCGACATGGCGTATCTGACCACCGCCTCCTCAGAGGGGACGTCAACGTTGGGATGCCACTGACAATCTGATTTTTATTGAGCGAGGCATTTTGGGGGCTTTGCGGGTAAAAATTGGCACTTAATGCAGCTGAGCGCTGATAAAGTGGCCCCTAGCTAACAGTGTCTTTACTCCCTCCTCACAAGAAGACGAGGAGAGAAGGAGAAGAAGGAGGAGAAGGAGGAGGAGGAGGAGGAGGAGGAGGGGTGGGCATTTGACTCCACCGTTCTTTCCCTGTGGGTCTTTGCCACGCCCCAAGACCAGTCACTGGGAATAAGATTGTAACACATTATAGGTGGCACACACAGTGAATATTATGCTCGTGCTTGTTATGTTAATTTCCTAAAGGTGTGCCATATCAATTGATACACAGAGAATTAGCTGTGGAAACAGCTGTGGAATTACTGGTTAACAAACAATTTAAAAGTTTTTATTGGGGGCTATTTTTCAGGAATCTTAATGGTTTCTGAAGGAAATTAAGGAATATTCTAAAAATTATGTACCTTGCGTTTTTTGCTCATCACCCTGAAAATTCTGATATAACATTTAACCAGGTGCAATGAGGATCACACACTTTGAAGAATGAAATGACCCTTGACACTTTAGAAAAAAACAAGCACTTTTTCTACCAATGAGTCGGGCAGGGATAGACATGCCAAGCTCAATGTTGGCCGTAATGGGATTCGAACCCTCCCTGTGGCCAGGGGGGGGGGGGGAGAAATGGCAACTCCTGTGTTGGTTCTAATGGGATTCGAACCCTCCCTGTGGCCAAGGGGGGAGAAATGCCAACTCCTGTGTTGGTTCTAATGGGATTCGAACCCTCCCTGTGGCCAAGGGGGGAGAAATGGCAACTCCTGTGTTGGTTCTAATGGGATTCGAACCCTCCCTGTGGCCAAGGGGGGAGAAATGCCAACTCCTGTGTTGGATCTAATGGGATTCGAACCCTCCCTGTGGCCAAGGGGGGAGAAATGTCAACTCCTGTGTTGGATCTAATGGGATTCGAACCCTCCCTGTGGCCAGGGGGGGGGGGGGGAGAAATGCCAACTCCTGTGTTGGTTCTAATGGGATTCGAACCCAGGCTGAAGTCAGGGCTGAAATGCCAACTCCGTTGTTGGCCATAAGGGGATTTCAGACCCAAATCATCGGGACTGAACTGTTGAGCCCACACCTTGGCCACTTAATGGGATTCCAACCAGGAAGTCAACTTTGCCAGGGGGTGGGTTAATCCCAAGCAGGGACCTTCCCCTTTGCGCAGAAAAAAGAGAGTAAAATGTCATCATAACAGCTCCTCTAGTATACCCCGAATGAAGAAAATTCCCATTTCAAATGACAGGTCAATACATACATGTATGTACATGTACTTGAAGTCAATCATGTTCGTACATCCATCACGATGTCAAAGTCAATTCAATCACTTCATGAGTATATCGATGAAACTCGATAGATTCGGGCAAAGTCACTCCCAATTCACACAAAGTAACAGATTATCGAATTGCATTTTATATGTAGAATCTATAACCGTGGTGGAGTGCTTCCAACTTCAGAAACGATGAAATTTGAACGAGGCACAGGCTGGATGCAGTGGACAGAGAGGTTTGTTTTTGAGCTGAGACTATGTGGAAACTGAAAAGCAGTGCTTTTTATATCATGGTGAATGAATAGTGGCCGGTTGGTCCCATGGGGCACGAGATAAAGAAATGTAAGTCAGAATGCAATTCTGAGTCAGCAGGGGAGGCTGGGAGCTGAATGGCTTTTCATGATCTTTTCATGATCTTTAGGCGATATGAGTCCATTCACAATGCCACCTAGCCTGACAACAACAGTCAGCCAGGATTGGCCCTGGGAGTTATGGGTAATTGGATGCCAACCCATGAGTGGCTTGGACGGACAACTCTTGGCACTGCCCCTGCCCTGCGATGTGTCCCTGTGCCGTGCCCCTACGCCGTGCCCTTGCCCTGTGCCCCTGCCATGTGCCCCTGCCCTGTGCCCCTGCCCTGTGCCCCTGCCCTGTGCCCCTGCCCTGTGCCCCTGCCCTGTGCCCCTGCCCTGTGTCCCTGCCCTGTGCCCCTGTCCTGTGCCCATGTCCTGTGCCCATGTCCTGTGCCCCTGCCCTGTGCCCCTGCCCTGTGCACCTGCCCTGTGCCCCTGCCCTGTGCCCCTGCCCTGTGCCCCTGTCCTGTGCCCCTGCCCTGTGCCCCTGCCCTGTGCCCCTGCCCTGTGCCCCTGCCCTGTGCCCATGTCCTGTGCACCTGCCCTGTGCCCCTGCCCTGTGCCCCTGCCCTGTGCCCATGCCCTGTGCCCATGCCCTGTGCCCCTGCCCTGTGCCCCTGCCCTGTGCCCCTGCCCTGTGCCCCTGCCCTGTGCCCCTGCCCTGTGCCCCTGCCCTGTGCCCCTGCCCTGTGCCCCTGCCCATGTCCTGTGCCCATGTCCTGTGCCCCTGCCCTGTGCCCATGTCCTGTGCCCCTGCCCTGTGCCCCTGCCCTGTGCCCCTGCCCTGTGCCCCTGCCCTGTGCCCATGTCCTGTGCCCCTGCCCTGTGCCCCTGCCCTGTGCCCCTGCCCTGTGCCCCTGCCCTGTGCCCATGCCCTGTGCCCCTGCCCTGTGCCCCTGCCCTGTGCCCCCTACCTTGCACCCCTGCCCTCTGCCCCGTGCCCCTGCCTCTACCTCTAACTCTAGCTTTAACTCTGCCTCTGCATCTCTCTGCGTCTGCCCCTCTCTCTGCCTCTAACTATGCCTCTGCCCCTCTCTTTGCCTCTAACTCTGTTTCTGCCTCTCTCTGCCTCTACCCCTGCCTCTACATCTACCCTTGCCTCTGCATCTATCTACTGGTGCCTCTGCATTTAACCATGTCTCTGCCTCTAACGCTGCTGCTAACTCTGCCTCTCTCTGCCTCTAATTCTAGCTCTGCCTCTACCCCTGCCTCTACATCTACCCTTGCCTCTGCATCTCTCTACTGGTACCTCTGCATCTAACTCTGCCTCTGCCTCTAAATCTGCCTCTAACTCTGCTGCTACATTGTAACTCTGCCTCTGGCTCTAGCTCTGCCTCTACCCCTGCCTCTACATCTACCCTTGCCTCTGCATCTCTCTACTGGTACCTCTGCATCTAACTCTGCCTCTGGCTCTAAATCTGCCTCTAACTCTGCTGCTACATTGTAACTCTGCCTCTGGCTCTAGCTCTGCCTCTACCCCTGCCTCTACATCTACCCTTGCCTCTGCATCTCTCTGCCTCTGCCTCTGCCTCTGCCTCTTACTCTGCTTCTCTCCGCCTCTAATTCTGCCCTTGTACTACGCTAGGCTGGACTGAGGCCAGGGCCGAATATGCCATTGCAAATGCCCAGATAAGGGAAGGGAGATTGAGATGAATTCATTTATGCCAATAGGAGAGGGGAGTGGAGGGTAAGCTGGAAGGGAATAAACAGGGACCTGGCTGTCACAATCCATAAACAGGCTGTATAAAAAATTTAAAAAAATAATTAAAAAAAAGATGCAAGAATTGATGGGTCATTTTTTTAATAATCATTCATTCAGCTTTGTCAATCATACCATCACCCATCTCAGTACACAATTTAAAAATCAACTTCTAGCATTCTGACGTTTGATGTAGTGCAGGACATGAATTAAATCAATGTATTAAAAAATGCAGATGATACATGTACCTCTTTCATGATATAACCATAATGACCATGTAATACTGTAGATCTGATAATCCCCCCCCCTAAACCTCTACATGACTACGGTACAATACTTTGAGCATGTACATTGTACATTGCACATGTACAGTATGTAAATTTGATAAAATTTTACCTGCATACATGTGCATGTGTGGCGAGATGGTGGGCTATCTTGAGAAATAACCAAATTAGGTACTGTACAATGTACTGTAGGTCCCCTATCAATACAAACACACACGTACCGGTTCCAATGGCAGCATCAATGTGTACAACTGTATGTGAACCTGAGCACTAATCCCTGAATGTCCTCATCCATACAGGCAGGCTGCATGTGTACACATGACCGTGTTCATTTCGATGTACATGTACATGTACATGTACAGTGTCTCTTTGCCTGCAAATGAGCTTTGATTGGTTGCAATGCTACACACTGCACGTGCAGTCACGTTCACCACAAAGGAGACCTTACACAAAATGTTCCGGTACTTCAAAACTCACTTTGCATCCAAACCCCACTATCTTCCCCACATACTGTTCATACTGCATGTATACAAAGGGGAAAGAACATTCTTTGTTTGCCTAGCTCATTACATTATCCTTGTTACCACTACTGTGACTACAAGTACAACTGCATTCATAAATCATGGTGGATCTCAAAGACCTGGACAATAACTTAGAATCTACGCTTTCTATCAGAATCAACACATTGTTGTCATAATCTCTTCAAATTGGCACCCCCATATCAGCAAGGATACAGTTCTCGGTTGACTAGATGGGAAAACCCCCACACACACCTTAGGGTGCTGGATAGCTTAGTTGATTTGAGTAGTGGCATATTTATCCAGAGGTTTCAGGATTCAAGACTCACTTCGGGTCAAATCTTCACTGCTATTTGTCAATGGTTTTTTGTGACAGTTCAATCTACGACATTCAATGTCAAATGTTAAACCTTAAAGAAAGGAATATATTTAAGATCGACTGTCTCGCTGCAAGTTTGAGACATTCAATGTCTAGAATACAATCATGACATAACACCGGTGGCCACATGCTACATGTGGAATACCGGAGCGCACATCCCAGGTGTTCAAGTCAATACAAGCCCCCCCCCCAAAAAAAAAACCTAATGAAATGTTGCAGCCATGGTAACGGGGCTTTCAATAATACAATTTAGGATCCAGCGCGTGAATGGAGCCAGGAGTGAAAAATGGTTGCCAGCAAATACCGCCAAACCAAACTGACAGGGAATTTATTGTTGCTTTCCCTCGTTCCTTCCCCGATAATTGGAAGGGCCGAATATCGCAGAGACAGAAGAATTTCAAAAAACAGTAGGCTAAGTGGTTAGGGGGGAAAAAATTAATGGTGTGGTTGACAAAATATATAAAAAATGTGTGTGAAAACATTGATTGTGGGACAACAATGGTCATTTTTTTTGTATCATTTTGTAGATGTTCACTCATTTTCCACTGCTTCTGCGAAGCGGAAAAGCTATTGTTCTTGTTCTGATTTTTTATTTCCTTAAAATTCATCTTCGTCTTCTTCTTCCTCTTCTTCTTCTTGCCAAAATGCCATTAACTTTGTACAGGGAATTTGTGGAAGGCACTTTGGCCATTGTTATCATTTTGCCTTTGTTTTGTTTTTTCTTCTTTCTTGTTTTTAATTGAGGCTGGAATGGGAGTTGCCCAGGGTGCGTGTTGTTGTAGGATAGGGTCCCAGGTGCAAGGGATGAACTGATGAATATCAAGGAGGCTGGGCAGAGTGGTTAAGGAACCGTGCCATGACTGAGGGCGAGAGGCCGGCCCACCGACGGAGGTCAGAGCCGGTCACCAGCACCCCGCCTAGAGGTGACCAATTTATGACTGGGTGGAAACAGACAAGTGGCCCAGTCAGTCAGCTGCAATGTGCTCCTCCCTCCCTCCCCACTCCCCCTGCAATCTCCTTCTACCTCCTGCTCTACTTGAACTCTCTCTTCTTTACCGAGGATATTCACGGTGAATTGGGGGTCATTTTGGCCAACGCCCTCCTGAAGATATGCATGTACAGTATCTCTACAAGACATACATGTACATGGAGTGTAAATTTACTATGCTACATATATGTGTGTATCACTGGTATACCCGGTAATTCTATGCCTTCCTTAAAACTATGTGATAAAATATTGAGTTTGTGGGCCTGTTTTGATGCTAGCAGGAGCCTTCTAAAAGGCAAACTAACTCTGTCCATGGGAGAGGTCCTGCTTAGTGCTAGGCTAGAATCAAGATATCAGATTCTCTGTTTTAGCTTTTTATTTGGTTATTAAGTCAGCAAGCAGTTTGCAAAAATTGTGTATATTATTTGAAGTCACATCCTTAAACACAAGTCAGTAAAAAAGCATTTGTAAGAGGATGTTTGAGGTACATTATACATGCGGTTTAAATACAAATAGATTAATGGATGAAGGTGCGTGCACAACTTGTGGAGACCACTTAAAGATGTAAGCTTTCCCACCAAAAACTTTGTCAGATGCAAATAGATATATAGTATAACACAATAGTGGGACTGAGTCATTTCAACCATTTGTGACACATATATTTAACTGCTCAATAGGGGTGCCTCTACCTAGATTTCAGCAGTCAACGATAATTTGGTTTTTTTTAACTATAATTTCATGTACATGTACACTGTACAGTAGATCTATTAGACAATTGACACACACACACACACACAGAAAAGCATGAAGATACATGTACATGTAAGTGTGCCTTTGGAGTCAACATTGTCAACAACTGAAAAGACTGACAAGGGTGAACTCCCGAAGCAAACTATTGGACCCATTGGTTTATTCCAAATCATTCTCCCAGGTTTCAAATTTCACGGAAAAACGATCAAAAGATCAATGCACGAGGGGGAGGGTAGAGGGGATTGCAGGGAGGTGCTTTGTCGGGTTTTTTTTTTTTCAAAATGAACGCCATCCTCAAAGAACGTGAGGGGTTTATGTGGACCCAAAACATCAGGATATAAATAAGGAGGGGGTGGGCGGGCATTTCACCGGCAACTTCGCATTATTGTGGAAGGGGCTCGGAGGGTGGCCAGGTGATTCTGTGTGTGCGCTAGAGAGTGAGTACGTATGTGTGGGCGCGAATCTAGTGCCTTGTGGAGACTTAGTCCAATAGGTTGAATAGGTCTCCACAGGAAAATTGTGAAGGTGTATCATGTACATTGTGTAGGTATCCACAAGGTTTTCAATGTATTTGGAAATAATTAAAAATGGGAAATTTGTGATGGGTAAGAATCAGTCGAAGGGACATACGGTCCACATTTCTAACCAGGAAAGTGAATGTGAATGTGGCTGAAATGGGAGCATTTAAAAAAAAGCATCGTAATTTCTCGTTGGGTTGTATAGTGCACAAGAACAAAGCAATGTCCCCACAAGGATATAAAAATGAGTATGGGTGTGTGCGTCTGTATGTGTGGGTGGAATTCCAACTTCCCCAGGGATGTGGTGTCTGTGTCAGGAGAGCCACACAAAGCCTCTGCCTGTGAAAAAAAAAAAATTCCTGGGAAGGAGAGGGTTTGGCTGTGGGTTGGTGGTAGGCCTGGCCCCATGCAGGCAGGCAGACACACCACATATCAACACATCAACGGGTACCTTGGCCTATTCACCAGGACCATAGATACCATCACGTACGCAGCCAATGTACAGCACAGTACAGACAACCAGACTATCACACAGCGTGCGTGTGAAACCTCCAATGCATGTTGATGGGGTGGGCATGCAAGAGTTTACGGGCCATTATCAAGTACAGTACCGGTAGTTCACGTCTACTTAGGAGTAGTCCAAACACTTACATGTTGTACACGTCCCTGCACAGAGTGGGGAAACTGTAGAGCCCTACATACACGTAATGTCTGTCTATCTACCGGTATCTATGGGTGCTACATGTACAGTATATCGCTGGACGTCAGTGATCATTTCATGGGACAATTTTCAGAGTTGTTGCTTTCTCTAGTGACTCCACCTCCCGATGTCTTACTCCTCTTTCTTGTAACAAGGCTGGACATCCAAGTCACCCTGCTCTTTCCCCTGCTCCCCATCCCCTCTAATTTTCCTGGTTTTCCAAAAGCACCTTTGCCAAGGATGTGACCAAGGCATTTCAACTGCACTGTACATTCACTTATCAGCTTTCTCGTCCCTTCTGCTCTGCTAAAATACAGTCCATGTACAGTGTAGGTTATGTACCGGGGTACATGTACATGTACACTGGACAGTAATGTGCAATAAGTTTAGTTGCTATCTTGCATACATGGACATGTTTATAAAAGGCTTGGGTGGTTCCAGGATTTTTGGAACTGGTTCCGATTCAAGTTTAGGAACCGGTTCCGAGTTAGTACGGCATGAACAAGGACACGAACATAGACTTTGTGTATGTACATGTACAATGTACATGTAGGGCGACTACCGGTACTACATGTACATGTGCATTACATACAGTGTGCCGGTACATGTTTACAATGTCACTGTTTTCTAGGTAGCAACCGATTAAACACAGCACCATAGACAAGGTTCCAGATAAGTGGGAGTGGGAGGGGCAGAGGTGGTGATCCAACCCCTACCCAAGAAATATCTTCACGAATGTGCATACCTGAACAAATAACCACATTCCTGCAAATATTTGTAAATTCCTCTACCTCCCCATCTCCGCATGGAGACCTGTGCACATCAATAATAACAAATACGTGTACAGTACATGTATGTACTGTACATGTAGGCCTTTCACACTAAACCAAGTCATACATGTACACATGTACATGTAAATGTACATGTGTACATACAGTATGATCCTGCCCAAGCTGCCTGCATTGTTTTCAGCAGGTAACCAGGATAAGCAATGAGCACTGAGCACACAGTGCCTACCGTAAACAGATAGCGTTGAGTAGGGCAAACCCCCATTGAATCAAACTGCATTAACGGCAAATTCCTGAGAAATAAACACTGGCCTTTTCACATCACAATCGCTTAACCCGGCAACATAGCATATTATAACCCACGGGCATTTGCCACCCCTGTTCGTGAGCAGGGCTACATATGAGGGCGCTAACCGGGGGGGGGTGATGCGCATTTGAAATTGAGGCGGGGTTTAGCCATGGAGCTACATAATTGTGGCTAACCCTGGGGTTGAGTTGAGAGTTGTGACTGGGACCCGCTGGCTTAGAGGCTCGGGCCGCCATGATTTCTGGGAAATGGGCGGTACAGTGTGAAAGCATGGGACAGAGCCCCAGGAAATTAGTGAGAAAACGGGAGTTGTGTGAATCAAGCGTGGGGTCATACAGTAATTCCCCCCCGGCAAAGTCCTGGGAAAAAACATTCCTAGGAAAGGAAATTCCTAGAAAAAAAATTCCTAGGAAATAGCTGTGTAGTGTGAGAAGGCCTTTAATGCATGTGTACATGTAAGCATAGCTGATATGATTCTTGTAGTAACAAGAATGATGTACAAATGTATGTACACATACATGTATGTACATGTAAGTGATTCAATTAACTTCCCCTCCTGTTGTATTGTACATGTACATGTACATACTGTACATGTACCTGGTACACGCACATGTATACATGTACAAGACATTTGTGAGGATAGTCATGTTAGTCAAACTGGCAGAGAATAACATCTTTAGAATAGCACATGAAGACGAACCAATTAGGAAAGAGTGCATAGCTGTTGTAGCAACAACTACAACGAGCATTACTTCATCAGATGCAATGAAGCTTTATAAAGAAGGGGACCAATCAAAATCAACAGGATCAAATGACGGAGATGGATCATGACCTGATTTATCAAAATCTGGTAGTGAATCATAAATTCAGTCCCTCGTCAATACTGTGGAGGAATTTCATGATACATGTACAATCAATCTGAGCTACACACATACGGTACATAGATACATGTACATCAAGTTACAAGGCTACTACACTAGTACAGTGTACCGGTACATGTGTACCGTACATGTAACATGTAAGGTACATGTGTACCGTACATGTAACCTGTAACTTGGTTCTCACTAAGTACTGTAGTTACTAGTAGTAGTACCAGGAGGAAAGTACCACTACCCCATTCTGACTCCTTACAGTGGATAATAATGAAGACCAATGTCAAGCCTTCTTCCTCTCTCTCTCTATCTCTCTCTCTCTCTCTCTCCCTCTCCTTCTCCTTCTCCTTCCCTCCCTCTCCCTCCCCCTCCCTCTCTCTCTCTCTCTTTCTCTCTGAACACCCAGCATCCAATAAAGTCCCCCTCTTCAATTTCCTTCTAACCATCTTGCCTGTACAAAGCCATAAATTATGAACTTTATATGGGGAGCCCCAAGGGCCCAGGATAATGCCTGGGCTGACAGTGGTAAATGCTCTGTCAGGGGAGACAACCGCCGGTGTATCTTGTTGCGCATCGCTAATTCTATTTCTTTGAAAACGAAGACGGGTGAGCGGGTAGGGGGGTAAGGGTGGGGGGAGGGAGGGGTAGGGTGGGGGGGAAGTGAAGAGAGCCTGGGGCCAGACGGCCGGTACCCGCGACCACGGGCCGACTAATGCATTAGACTCCCATAGCCCGTTACCCTTCCGCCTGGTACCCTGCCCCATAGTAGCTGGTCACTGTCAACTACGATATAGACCCATTTTTTATTGACTCGACTAGTGAGAGGGGACCCACACTGTCTATGTGTTTATACATGACTGACCCATTCTGGATACATTACGCATACAGCAGTCTCCACGTTCCTCAATCATATCAATATGGTTCCTTTCCATTTTACTTGGTAGGGGGGGGGTGGTTAGGGAGGGACAGGCTTGGTTGGGTAGCTCAACACGAGCCGAGTTCTTTTCAGAGAGATGTGAAAATATGCATCAGAGTCAAGTATGTGCAATCTGGTATCAGCCTGGCTTTCTTTTTTTTTTCTTTTTTTCATTGAACAGTGGGACATAACTGGACCAGATGATTCAATCCATTCAGCCTGATTCACAACAACTGAGGGATATTCATGTACCAAATACAAACCAACCTCACTATCTGTGCTTTTGTGGTAGCCTTTGGTGTCGGCACACTGCTGGTCTCGACAACCCAACCAAAAAAAAAAACCAACCCCCCTTATCAACAACAAATTACTGCAGCATTACCTTGAGGGAGTCCAAGACACAATGGCCATGCACGCACAAAATTAATCATCGGGGAAAATTGTCAGCGCGGTGCTGCTCCAGAAAGACATTTGTGTTTCACAATCACTTCTTCTCTCCTCCGTCTTCTTTTCAAATGAGGAAAATAAATTGGTCTCTGACAAAACTTTTGACAGAACTCTCCATGAGGAGAGAGAAGAGGGAGACATTGCTGAATCTTTTGTTGGATATGGCGCCCATATTATCAGAACAAATAGCACCTCTTTTTTTTAAAGCTTTATTTCGGTCATTTCGGTGCAAACATTTCCTTTCCCACAGTAAGAAAACTCTGACATACGATGTGTTTCAAGTCATGGCAAATCACAGAAAAGGAACTTGATACAAAATGATTCTACATTAAACTCAAGCAAAGTTTTTGGCACAACCTCATAAGGAGAATTATTACGCATAGTAATGTGGACCCACCCATACAATACCGTACGCACATTAAGGGCCGATTACAACATTTCTGGACGAGAAAATTACCAAAATAATAATTTTCATTTAGTATGCATGTCTCAAAATAACATTAACGTGCATGAAGGGACATCTGGACCACAGTAAATTTCATGGTTACAACCCCAAAAGAAAATGTTTCTTTTTAAGAAATTATCGATCCTTGGAATTATTCATCCTATAATATGATAGCTCTCTGTAACTTGTAAGAGCTCTAGTTCATATGCTAAAACTCATAAAGTACAGAATGTGTAAAACGGAAGAGGAAAATCAACACAAGAAACAAATCAATGGGTCTGTGAATTGAACCAATATTGAAATTAAAAGCAAATGAAAGAAAACCTTTGCTCTATTTTGAGAGTCGGATCACTGATTAGATAAAAAGGAAAGAACAAAAGAGTTGTACACATGTACCTGCTCGGGATGAGAGTGTGCGTGAAACGGGGGAATGCAAGCAAATGCCAAGTGAGGCCTGCCTGCCTGCCTGCCTGCCGGCCTGCCTGCCTGCCTGCCTGCCTGCCGTCTAGGCTTGGCTGAGAGACCCCTCACAGAGGTGGACAGACTCCCTCGGCCTGGTGGAAGCGGGCGCAAAGTGCAGGCCCTAGAAAAACCAAAACACATGCAAGGGGGAGACACGGTGACAACGAGAGGAAAGGACAGAGGGGGTGGGGGTGGGGGAAATAATAATGGCAGAGACCCATAAACAAATCATAAACAACCAAAGAGAAAAATTACATGTGAGGTGGCAAAGGAAACAAAATTCAAACCAAACAAAGGAAAAAGTGAAATACAAAATGAATGAATGAATCAAAGAATAAATATTCATTAGGTCAGGTGACTCAGGTCATGACCTTGTGCATACAAATGGTCTACATTTAGTGTCTGCAGTGCTTCTTAACATTGGTTCAAATTTTAACACACATGTAATGTACATTTGGATGCAGTGCTACCTACAATGTCCCCTTCTTGGGAAAATCTTAGTCTGTAACTGTTTTCCGGGACATTGTCACTCAGAATACCAGCGGAAACCAATTCAATGAAGTTTTTTTCTCATTCCTAGCATTGATACTCATTCACATTTTGAAGATTCAAGTCTCCAACATGACCAGTAGGCACCAGGCTGCTCTTAAACACTTTAATGTACAGTAGGCTGCCCGCCAAGTATCTGCCAGCGACTGACAAAAACACAAAGCCTGCTACTGTATTACCAGGACCAATAACCTGCTGTCTATGATTCAAACTGCTGAGAAAGGTACTGTACACTGTGCACACTCTACATGATGTATGTGCTTGTCAACTTCATCTTCAGGCTCTACCGTATATGACCTGTTGTCGATTTCACCAAACTAATCGTAACTTACGATCAATCGCAAGACAGTGAGCGATGCACAGAAACCATATGACCCATCACAACTTATGAAGGGCTATCCATCGTAAGTTCAGTTAAGATGCATCTTAAGGCTTTGTGAAATCCACCCCTGCACAGATTCTGAACTCAAGTGGATTCCTCTAAAATGTACACATGTGAACGTACACTGTATGTATGCACATCACTGATATGAAAACCACTTGGCTTGAGTCATTTATATGCAAAAATGTTGCAAACTGCTCAATGACTAAAATGACCAAAATGCACGGTATATAAATAAAAAAATACAACCTTTCTCAAAGGCAAGAATTTCTTGGCTTGATTTTTTACACTGTCCAGTATTCCAAGGAACTTTTTACATCCCTTTTTCTAATTTATACGATGCAACATCTCCAGGACCAATGCTTTGGGGTTGTTTTGAGGGGTGTTTAGGGGGTGGGTTTTGTGTGGGGTTTTTTTTTGGGGGGGGTAGGTGTCTTGGGGGTACTTTAAGCCAGCGGTCTCGGATTCAAGTCCCAGTCCAGTCAAATTTGCTTTGTATCTTTTTTTTTAATTGCTCAACAGTTCGCAGTCTGTTTTTCCCTTAATTTGTTTTTACTTTTTTTCATCAGATTTCATTATGGCCATTCTTATGTCTTCAGCACTTCATTTTGTGAGATGACCTGCATGTATGTCAAGGTGGTTTGAAATTAATCAACCCAAAAAGTACATAACTCTGGTGAGATCTTAAAGTTTTGGGATGTAACTACGGTAAATTTGTACTTCTTTTTTTTTCTTAATTATTCACTGCGTCAAATGGCATTTACAGGTATCTTTTTATTTGTTCCATTCTTAGTCATGTGAGTGACCAAAATAATGAAAAATCAGGGAATGATACTTTGTTATTTCAGAAAGCATTGTAGGTACATGTATATCAATTTGTACTCAATTGCATCATTTTGTTTAACTTGTATATTTCAATTGTATCAGGTGAAAAATTTATCATTTCTTGGGTCAAAGGTCAAATATGGTTCGTCATGTGTGTGGCATCACACTGAGAAGAATGATATATGTTTTTATTTCATCTTGTGAATTTTAAAGAGCTAGAAAAAACATTTTGTTTAACATACATGTACGGGTACATGTACTGAAATATTTCTGTCTAAATTGCTGTATTTTTTTAGAAAAGAGTAAAATAAATTGTTTACGTCTCACTGAGATCTAAACTATTTTTCGGAACAGTAGGGCATTGAATGCTGCATTTTCATGAAACAAATGTAGCGGTTTTCACGATTTTCGCAAGACTCGGTTGGCGGATTGAGCTGAAATTTTCACAGGCGTGCTATTTCATGCATATGTTGAATCAGACAACGTATGGATGCTATTCTTTGACCTCGACCAATGTTGTGTAGGGGGTTTAAGTGGAAAGTGACACCAGGTAAGACATCTCGTTTAAGACTGTGTTGTCTCTGGACTGGACAGAGCCGGTACCCCCAACGTTTTGGGCAATGTGTACCCTGCCCGGTGTCGCCAACTAGACTGCTGGACTCCAACTATCATAGGGGTTTGTAAGTGTTGTGGAGAGCGCTGGAGTGTGGAGAATCTGTCCCACACAGTGTGACCACTAGAGCGTGGAGGATCTAAATGCATTCTACATGTAGATCTATGAGTAAGAAAACAGCAATGAATAGGAATAATATCTCACAGGTAGTTTTTCTGTATTTCTTTATCTGATGACGTCTGATCACGTGTGTGCGACATTTTGGTTCACTCTCCAATCCCAGGAAATTGTTTCAGAATGTTTCCTTTTGAGGAGGGTCCTGCTAGTGTAGGATCTTCACACCGTAGCCTCGACATAATTAGCATAAAAATTTGCATTTGGTTCAAGTACCGTACTGTATTAAGTCAGTGAGCAGTTTGAATTACATTTTTGTATGTTACTCTGTGTGATAAACGTTTACGATAATAAACGTTTTCTTCAGAATTCTGAGCAGCATTTTTTGAGGTGTAAGGTTCTCGAGGGAATTGTCTACTGAGCTTTGTTCAACAAAAACATTTAATTTTTCTTTTAAAATAACTTCTTCTTCTTTTCATTTTATATCAGGTAAAGAAGTAACCCACAAGATGAATGCAGAAACTAATAAATCTACCAACTTGATAGAGAAGAGGCATGGCCAGTCAAAATGCGTTACATGTCGTTGTTTTTATTGATCTATTGCACAAGATGCACAATGCCCTGCCTATTAACAGCCTGCATCAATTGCACGCTCCACTTCATAGTGTGGCAGCTACAACGATTGGCTTTGGTTATACAGAGCCGGGCGGGGATTACCATTCAGAATTGACAATTTATCCTGCACCAGTGCGCCGTGCATCCACTGCAGTGTGGTACATGTACACGTGTACACAAAGTAGGGCCAATGCAGGTCCTGCCCAACTTGGCTGGACTTGACTTGACTTGGGAGATGCGCGGAGAGGACGGAGGGGGGGGGGCCTCAGGACTGGACTTGTCAATCATTGGGGAGTGGGGATTGAGTGGAGGAGAATGGGGAGAAGAGAGGGAAGGGGAAGGACAAGAGGGAGGGGCAAGGACAATAAATTAAGCTACTGTATATCTGGTTGCATGTGTTGGGTCTGCACCTGATTTTGTTGAAGACAGATATATACGTGATATACAAAAATGTTGCAAACTGCTTACTGACTAAAATTACCAAAATGCAAATCTTAAAATTTAGTGGGCCTGACATTACGATCAAAGGCAGAGACTCTGCCTTTGAGAAAGGTCCTGCTAGGATCGAAACGTCAGGCCCACTAAATTTTAAGACAGATATACATGTAAACAGTATGTACAATGTACATGTCTAGAGAGGGCATGGCGTTTCCATGCCAGCAGCACCTTTTTTTCTGCCTTGGAGAAAGATCCTGCTGGGATGGAAACACCAGGTCCTAAAATGTTTAAGATTTTATACACCTTGATCATTTGAGCTCAGTCATTTGAGGCAGTAATCAGTTTGCAATGTTTTTGTCTCAGCGAAAACAGAAAGTGCTTCATACGGTGTAGGTCAAAGTACAATGTAGCTGGGTGGAGTTAGCAGGTTTGTAGGAGCCATATTTGGATGTATACATGATGTACATGTAGTCAAGTGGTCACTATGCACGTGTACAGCAGTGTATCTTTCCCCCAAGGACCTGGATTAGGCCAATAATATATGCTTCCTGTCGACAGTCACCGATTGGTATACAGGTCTGTACTTTAACGGTGGCAAACTTTGGCAAAACAATTTGTCTGCTAATTCTAGAGGAATTAGCAAATTGATCTTCTTTTTTTCAAGTACAGGTGTATAGCATATATATACAATGTAAGTACTGTACCGTAACAAATTATTAAAAGCTTATCATACATATGTATGTACTGATAAAAGTCTCACATTGGGTATATGTACACTGTATGTACTCTTTTTCCATTTAATCTGCAATTGTTATTCTTGAGAAGAACTTGGAAACTTGGGCAGAGGAAAGTTGGAAATATTTGTGAGGAATGCCTTATCAATGTCGCAAGTTGATATTCTGAGGATGCTAGCATGATCCAGGAGATGTTTAAATTCATAAGCAATGTTTTCATGTTAAGGCTGAGCAGCTGGAAATCCAGATCAAACTCAGACCCAGCTGTCCTCCCATGCTTTGCTATTAGAGGGCCTGACGTTTCGATCCTAGCAGGACCTTTCTCTGTCTTTGAGAAAGGTCCTGCTAGGATCGAAACGTCAGGCCCTCTAAACTATTGAGATTCATGCATTGCGGGTCATTTTAGTCAGTGGGCAGTTTGCAACAGTTTTTGTATTTACTTCTTGCTTTGATATTGATCGTTTACGGCCATCTTTGATTGATAAGGCAGTGACAGACGATGGACGTTAGGGACGCGAGAACTGCTTTTAGACCATCTAAATAAAAGATGAAAAACTTGCCAAAGAAAATGAGTCCAAGATCAGACTTCAAACCCGGGGGATACACGAATCATATTTTGCACAGGATAATACACTGTATCTATTTTAAAAGAGCAATACTTCAATATTTTCTCTGCAGTAAATAAAAACAGGAGAAAGTTGACAAATGGTCCTCATCTGATTAGAAATATAAATTTGGCCAAGCTGACACGCAAGCCAGCAGAATGAAAGCCAATAGATTCACCGGCCGCAATTTAGCGCATGTTTAATGCATGGTGGGAACCGAGGAACTGTACTATGCTTCAGTGCGAGTCCCGCAATGCACTGAATACCGAGAAACATTTCCAGTTGTTACGGGGGGGGGGGGAGAAGAAAAAAAAGGGAAACCAGGGAAAGAGGGAAAATAAAGAAAATCCTCCCCCAATTTTTTTTAAGTCATCACGTCAGATAAATCCAACGTTTCTTTCTTGGTGCAATGGGATCTCTGATGCTACTGATACGCGTAATGGAAGATACTTCAGCAGGGCCGTTAGCCAGTACTGGGTACTACTGTACATGTACATCTGGCTTAGTTCCCAGCTTCGGTCAAGGTCAAATGCGCAGCGTCAGCGATCAGACACGCATACATAGTCACTCATAAACCTGCGACCCAGCTACAACACCGCGCGGTAATGCGATGGCTCAGGACAGGGATCTCCGCATGGAATTGGTGGGGGGGTTTCTGGGCTCTCTTCCACCGTGTATCACATAGACTGAAGAATATTGAGGACAATCAAACCAAAGGACCAACCCATAACACACGGACGCCGATGAGAGGCAGATGAACACGCACTCAACACCCCAGTGGCTTCTTTTACTTTGCTTTTCCCTACTTTTTTTTTTTTTTTGGTCAATGGTCAGTGAAGCATTGAGTGAGGAACACATGTGACCCGGACATGGTTTTCATTCCGCCGCCCCAACCCAGCAACCAGCTACGCGTGCATTACAGATGCCCGTCTGGCTTGAACGCCCCAATCACCAACCACATTTTTGTCAAGGTGATATTCATTGCTCTGGACAGTGGGCATTCACTGCTTAGCCTAGGCCGGGACAAATTGCACTCTCTTTTTATTTTCCTGGCAACCTTTTTTTTTTTACCATTTTCATTCAGTGTGGGGTTGTTGATTTTGTTCAGCTTCAGCAGTTTCTTTTCAGCGGCTCTTTGCAATTCTGGCCTCCAGCCTGCAATTGTTAAGCGTCCCGATTTTAGAAGTGGTCTAGATCTCTGGTACGGTACAACCCTGTACATTGTCAATAGACCAGGGCAGAAAATATACATGTACCAAACAGGTTCTCACCTTCCAGGTGGCTTAGCAACTCAGTCCCTCAACAGAAAAGGCATTTAGCTACAAGGGGCCCTTGTTGTACAGTAACGTATCTGTAACCTTGGATTTTTGGCTCCGTTTTCAGAATAGATCATACCCATCAGGAAGCCTCTCTTTCGCAGGGCAACCACAGGATAGCATTCACACACTTAGACATGGAGGCAAGAGAAACAACAGTTTTTAGTTTCCAAAAATGTTCTGGCATCCATGTTAAGAAAGTCAAAGGCCTCCACAACATTGGCAATCCGAGTGAAACCAGTACAGAAGTTAACTGAAGCCCTTTTCACACGACGCTGAAAAAAACTCCCAAGCCTTGAGAAAACGTCTCATGCATGAGAAATCTTGCAAAAGTACTTTCGTGTGAAAGGTTGCCAATGCTTGAGTAAGAGTGACAGACATCCCTGGTGACCCCTTGTGAGGACAAAACAATCCCCCCTCGGAAATTCTCTCTCAAGTCTTGCAAAAAAAAAATTCAGAGTCATCTGAAAAGGGCTTTACTGTATGAGTGTAAGCTTGGCATCTAATGTAAACTATACCAAATTCTAAGACTACATGTAATTGAGCTGGGTTTTTTTTCACTCTGTGGTAATTTTTTTCAATCGGTCAAAAAAGTAGAGAGCCTTATGTTTCCACAGTACATGTAGTAAGACCTTTCTCAAAAACAGGTGTGGGTTTTTTTCTGTTTGGGTAATTAAGGTCAGTAAGCACTTTTTCAAAAAAAATTGTCCGAATAAAATAGGAAAACAAAATATCAGAAATGATTTCATTATCATCTGGACACATGTTGTTCAGGTCCCAGATATTGGTTCTGATTGCACAAATGCCCACTGGCACACGTACACATGTGCATATTTTGCTTTTGTGTATACTGTACACGTACACAGACATTGATTCAAAGAGAGGAGTGATTGGTTTTCATTCAAAGTTTACCAATGATGTGCAGACCAAGACCTTGCCTAATAGCAACAGCACCCCGATGAATTCATTTCCTGCGATCAGCGACACAAAGCAATGCGCAAATCTGATCGAGGCTTGGCCATCATTTCATCGTGCATCCCTGCAATCCTCAGCGCTCTTTTGCTTTCGCCATGCCGACAGCCTACCAACCCCAAATTTCCTTATTCAATCAAGGAAGAAAAAAAAAAGGACCTTGCGGTTGGCGACTACTGCAGCCCTCCCCTTCCCCTTCCCCTCCTCCTCCCCTTCCCAAATAGATTCCAGCTTTTCCCCCGTGTATCCTCAGTAGAACGTTACTGCGTACTGTACATGTACCAGGGCAGGGCAGAAAGGGTTGCAGTTAATGCTATCAGCTTGCAGGCCACTTGTTAAGTACACACTAATCTGTCAGTTAGCACCACACACACACAAAAGCAAATGAGTCACACTCCCCACTGAGTTCAATGCTTGACAGCATTGGTGCTGAAGAACAATGACGCCTTGGATCAAATCTTTGGAGAAACCGCCCCCTTTTATTTTCCGGCCAAAATGTCTGCGACATGCTCATGCATGCGACTATAACCTGATGTACATTTGTACTGTATGGTCATCTACAGTAACATCTTCTCCAAATGGAATTCTCGGGAATGTACGGTCAATCAAACCTGGGATCCTGAACAGTAATTTTTCCAAGACATTCTGAAATCAGTTTCAAAGTGTATGTGATTTATTATTGTTACATGTACATGTACATGTGCATGTTGCATGTATCTATTGATATAATATTTTTTTTATATGACCCTTTTTCACTTTTTTTAAGTTCAGCGATACATACACACATGGTAGGGCATGCATTAGTTTTTTTGGGGGGGTTTTCATTTTTTTCCTTTTTTTTTAGGGGGATGGGGTAGTTCACATTTCTACAAGCACACACATTAATTTTCAGGGATACAATTTCCCTGACTACTAGGTTGTCCTGGGGCAAACAAAGGTATCAGACTTCCAGGTGATAAAAGGGCTCTTGGTGATAAGAAACAGGGTTTTAACGAGGTTACACACAACACCAATCCATTCCATGAGTCACTGACTGAAGACCTAGAGCACACTCAGGCCACAGACTTGCCATAGGTGAGTGGTCAGGGCAAGAGGGTTGAGTCTGTGTCCACTGCTACTGTATCTGCATCCAGCAGTCCATTTCACCAAACACATCGTAACTTGCAATCAAACGCAAGACGATGGGCGACACACAGAAACCATACATCCTAACACAACTTACGATGGGTTAATCAACGTAAGTTGAGTTACGATGCATCGTAAGGCTTTGTGAAATCCACCCCTAGACCACTCCAATGCAGGGCTTGAATTGAACGACGGCGATGACGGCCAGTGCCGGGACTTTGAAAGGTGCCATTTATGGACAAAGGGCCATTTTATAGAGGTGACTGGATAAGCAGGTTTCACTGTTTATATTGTACATGTATATATAGCAGGGCATACAAAACTGATAACTTTGTACAATTTATTTCCATTTGGCCTCTGTGCCCTTTCCCAGTTTTTTTGGGGGGGCCTTGTTGCCCTGAAAATTACCAAATTCAAGGCATGCCAATGTATACATCGATGTCATCTTAAGATTGGCAAGAATCCAATCTACGTGTACCAGTAAGTGAGTACAGTACATGTACCTACGGTATACATGTGCATGTACATGTACATGTACACTGTACAACATGTATGTCATGTAGAAGCGATTACAGGACCTAACGAGTCATTGGAGCAGGCTCGGTCTCAGGCTGCATCCCCTGTTTTTCCATAATCACACAAAATGACAGGCTTTGGTTGGTCCCTGAATTTTGAGGTTTGCTGTCCTGAACAGTGAAGAGTGGGCCTATCCAGCTACATGTACATGTGTGTGTTTGTACATACATGTACACATGTATGTACTGATGTAGAAACCATAGGACCAGGATTCCAATGAGCTTGTTCTGTAGAGCCGGTAACTCAATGTTAAGTTTCCTGCACTTTTCAGAGCCACACTCCTATCTCACAAGAGATAATGTACAGTAACATGTAGAGGTTGTACATGTACATGGTGTCGACGCGAACCGTCTCCTCCACATGATATGTACTGTACATGTACATGTACATGTACATGTATACATGCATGTACTGTGTGCATTGCATGTCCACCTGTACAATGTAATGTACATGTATGTACTGTAGCACCTCAGACCTGAGCCACATACACAATGTACACATACATGTACATGTACATGTATGTACATTTTACATGTACATGTACATGTACTGTAGTTTGTGCGTGACATATTTGACAAATGGGAACTTATCAATTAGTCAAACTGAGAACAGGGCTCCTTCATAAGGACTGCATGGAACAGATTGATGCCATGGTGACTCTACATACATGTACATTGAAGTTAATGCTGTTATCAAACACACATCCATGTTAGTCCACACGAAGACACTTGAGTAGGGAATGATTGCAATGCAATTGAACAGTCCAATTCAGCCATCCGGAAGTGATGAATGAACTGACAAATCAAATATCACTTGAGGGAAACTACAGTACTGGTTGTAACACTGTCTCCACAATGGCCTCTACAACTGCAGAATGGTGTGTCACTCAAATGAACATCAGTCCACGTCAAGCTACATATAAATGCACTTGGACAAAATGGATTGTGACTCTGAGTGCACTTCTTCAAAATATTCTCAATCTTGTGGTGACAGTGCCTAATCTGCACAAGACAAATGCACCGTACCGTTGCTTGCAGCTCCTCTGCGTTGAGTAGGTGCAATCAGCAAAGGAAATTGGAATTTCAAGCGATGGTATACATTACACATCCCGCCTGCACATGTACATGTACATGTACACTGTACATGCGTGCCCATTGGGTACATCAGACAGCGTGTTTCTACTGACGAAAGGTTGCCGGGTGTCTCTGTGCGTTTTCGGGTGTTTCTGGGTGGAGTGTCTAGTAGAAACACAACCGGGCGTTGAATTTTCCAAACGTCATCCGGCAACCAAACGTTCACCAACAACCACCTATTGAGGTGGATCTTGCCGGGTGTCTTCGGGTCACACTCGCAGTAGAAACACACGCAGTTGCTGGTTGCCGGGTGTACCGGAAATGCAACAGAAGTAGTGAATTCCTTGCTTTGACCCGCGGCGTGCCGTGACCCGATTCATTCCGCACGTCCGGTCTACATGTACCCTCGACGAAGGTCGATTGTGGGCGACACCCGCCTTTTCCGTACTGAGTAGAAACAGGCGTTTGTCGGTGGTCCGGATCACCGACACCCGGAATATAGTGGGTAAGAAATACCAAGTGTTAGCGTGTGCTCAGTAAAAGCACGCTGTTTGTGCCAAAGCAACACCACGGCTTGCACTGCACAGGTAAGGCAGCAAATTACCGATAGGCTCTGCAATACCGGTATTTCCAACACCTCTGAATACAGCTTGGTGGTGCTTTGGTGAGCTTGGAGCAGTATTTGCTCGTGACTTGGGTGCATTCGATTAGCTTCCCCGAGTAGACCTACATGTAGGTTACCCGCAAGTGACCCAGCTCTCACGCTAGCTACTTGTGTGTACATGTGTACTGTTGTAAGTTGGTGAGTAAGGGCGTCATACCCAACAAGGACTGACCCGGGGTAGACCCGGGTAAGCTTATCAAACACACCCATAGGATGCATGTCTCGCAACAGAACGTGTACAATGTTTACATGGACCACAAAGTACTGTATGAATCTGATAAGACGACTTGAAGGTTTGCATGGTGGAAATTGCAGTGACACCATGTACAAATGTAGCACCATGTACCGTGGTGTGTACGTACAATACATTTGGCACTTCTCTTTCACGGAGTGTGGCGCTCTTTTCAGAGCCCTGATCAGAAAAAAAGAAGCCATTTGAACATCAAGCTAAATAGTAAGACTTTGCAAACAGGATACATGTCTACATTTGATCAATTGGTCTTTCAGTAAGTCCAGCTGATGTGCATGTACATTGTACACTGGTGTACAGTGTTAATTTACCAAGTTTACCAAGTTTGGGTTATTTTTTGGCAAGCTGTGATGTGTAATATCCCGTCTTAAAAATTGGTAATTTTAGTCAGTAAGCAGTTTGCAACATTTTTGTATATCGTATCATTTTTGTAAGAAGCAAGTTCACGCTTGCTTCTTGGCTGGGTGCGGTGTACATGTACATGTAGGATAGCATGCCTCAGGTAACAGTCGTCGATATAAAGAAACCGCTACCACTGGGTCTGGTTGGAGGTCGCGCACGTCACACGGTAACAAGCCTCTGGGACTGATGTAACTGGTTCCATTTTGGCCGTGCTCGTAACCAAAAACGAGGGCAAGAATGTCACTTTTTGGCAGACATCTGCGATGAATTGTATACCGGAAGACTCGGAAAGAGTTTGAGAAGCCAGAGTAGGCATCACAACACCATACACTTCACAACATAGACACTTTGGTCTTTTTTTGGCCTGTGTGGACACGAAAAAAAATACCTGTTTTTCGAATCGCGATTCAAATCGCAATTATTTTCGTAGTGGGAACGGCCCAAATAAACATGATTGTTTGGATCGCAATTTGAATCGTGATTCAAACTCCACTTTTTTTGCGTGTGGGGACACAATAAATGCGATTATTAGTGGGATTTGAATCGCGATTCGGTCTTCACTAAGAGTGAGATTTTTTCAAATAATCACGTTTATTTGCGACGCGATGTGTGTGGGAATGCTCCGCTCAAATCGCATCGGTCTTTTTAAGCCCACGATGCATTGTGCAGGCATGGCATTTCCTGCCAGCAGCTTACTGCCAGGAAGTGCAGCACAGGGTTTATTTACATTCGTCAGCGAGTCCCGCCATTCCTGCTTGCACAGCGCGACCCCATGCTAAATGCAATCGGCTCGCGTTTATTTGTGACGCGATTATTTGGCCTGTGTGGATACGACGCAAAAAAAAAAAGGTTTTTGAATCGCGATTCAAATCGCGATTATTTTCGTAGTGGGAACGGCCCTACTGTGCACAGGCCAACGCCAAAAAGCTGAGCGGTTGACCCCCAGCTGGACAGGGCCCCAACTCATGCATAAAACATGAGGGGAGAGCCCCACCCCCTCAACCACTGCTGTCATCTTGGCAGACATCAATGGGGAGCAACTGCCAGGACCTCAGCCATTAGTCTTGGGCTCAATGTGTTACAGTCACCCTGCACACTGCATAGTGTCCTTATCAGTCATTCCTGGCTGCAGTAAGCCAGTGGCTGGTGGACACAACTAACGGGAAAGTCTGGGTTAACTTGAAATATCCATGCACGGTCCATACTGGCTGATAATGTGCCAAAAAATATAACTTTCTTTTCAGAACCACACACTCACAAAAGAGAATTTGCATGGTATAACTGCAAACCTATCACTTCTTTTTCTCCAAAAAGTAAGTAAAGGAAAAATAGGACAAATATTTATGAATATTTTGCCTTGAATATTTTTATGCCAGACCCCGCAAAATTAAGGTTTTTCTCAAATGGAATTGCCCAGATGCACGTAAATGTACAAACATACATACCTGTACTATTGACTAGGTAAAGTAGGGCTCTAGGCTTTGTAAAAAAAAAAGTCCTAATGTAGTTTATCAAATAACCAGCCAGGGAAAGTGCATGCTTTTCAGGGACAATTATTCAAAAAGAGATAAATGTCTGATGTTAAGAGGGCCCATCTTTCAATCCCAGCAGGACCTTCCTCGAAGGCAAGTCTGACTCCTTTGAGAGACGACCTGCTACATGTAGGATTGAAACGTTATGTGCTCTAAACATTTTCAGATTCTGCAATTTGGTCCTTGAACTCAGTAAATGGTTTGCAACAATTTTGTTTGAAATAGAAAGAGATGTTAGTTACCCATTATAAGCCTCCATTCACTACACTTCCCACATTCCCATGTACAAGTACAGTACATGTGCCAGTAGTAATACATGGCTTTATCTAATTATTGTCTTGGTCAAATTTTCTTTTTCACAAAATGCTTCAAATTTCCTCTTGAGATTTCCTTTTACCTCTAGGTTTGAGGATTAAACATTGACAGAAACATGTGATTAAGGCAATTCACATTTCCAAAAACCATATCTCACATTTAGTGGAAGGTTTGCGGTGTGCGATGACACCCTGTGGTAAGTCAGTCTCCTGCAACGGGCAGAGTACACACTACCCAAAATGTTAAGTTACCGGCTCTTTTCAAAGCCATACTTCTTGAAAGAGTAGACAAAACATGTACATGGTGTCACAGCAAACCTTCCACTAAGTTTTTCCACCGGGCAAACCTTCAAGTCTTATCATACAACTGTATCTCACATTTCATGAATATGGTTGGCCTTGAAGTGAAGCTGTGATATGTAGAGAGGTTCATAGATTGATGTTTGTGCATGAACACTGTTTAACCACTCCCGAATTCAGAGTGCTGCTGGTGATAATGCATACTGCATTAGATTTGTCTGCCCGGAGTGGAGGCTAGTCAGCGGTCAAAGGCCGTCAGTACAGGGCCTAGGGTACTCAGGCACACAGTCCACACACACAGTCGCACTACGCTCCATTGACTATGCCAAATGGGGCCCTTTTTTCAGGCAGACAATTCGTTGACAGAATCCACACTGATGTTTGAATTGTAATGTACATCATGTACATCGTGTACATGTACATGTATGTACATTGTGTATAATATAACATACACATGTATTGTTCGGGATTGTTTAGTGAGATTTGAAAATGATGCATTGTTCAACTAACCCCCCCCCCCCCCCCAATACATGCACAATGTACCGCGGTCATTGGCTCTGGAAATGGGCCCAATGCGTAGTGGTTAACCAGTTATCCAACATCAATACCATTTTGGCATCAGTGCTACAGTATGTGTACATGAAATGTACACCATACATGTATGGCGGCTCCATTACTCATGTGCTTCTTATAAACATTCTGCCCCCACAGGCCTATCCACCTTTGACCAATCACGCACCAGTGCTGTCAACTCTACACATGTACCTCTAATGGATGACTGCATACACCCACCTTGCCCAATGCCAATGCCATTCGCACAAGAACATGTACATTGTACATGTATACTGTATGTACTGTACATGTACATGTTCATACAGTGTGTGTGTGTGTGTCCAGCCCCAGCCATTGCACTCATTTACTTCCAGTTCCAGTCAAAGGGTTCTACAAATGCCCTCCAAGAGTACATTTTGGAAGCCAATGATAGTTCAAGGACACACAGTGTGCATGTTCGATATGCAACACCAGTATGTTTCCTGTTTCATCCCCCCCCCCACAGACAATCTTTTTTTGTCCATGGGTATGTACATGTATTTGATAACCATTTCCTCTTAGCCCCCATTATCTTTTGTGTTGGGTTCTCAAACATTTGGAGGTTCTGACAGTACAGCCGTTTCCACTACACCAATTAAACGCGATTATTCAGATTGCGATTTGAATCGCGATTTAAACTCCAACTTTTTTGCGTGTAATGTGGACACAATAAATGCGATTATTGGTGAGATTTGAATCGCGATTCAAATTCCACTATTTTTGCGTGTGATGAGGACACAATAAACGCAATTATTAGTGAGATTTGACTAGCGATTCGGACTCTACTAAGAGTGAGAGTTTTTCCAAGAATACTGTTTATTTGCGATGCAAGCGGCTTGCGATTCAAATCGCGATTATTTTCGTAGCGGGAACGGCCCCACTGGGATCCAGGCAGGACTGTCCTGAATGGTTGCCTCTCAGAGAGGTGTCCGGTCAAGATCCAAACGTCGGGCCCTCTTCATTTTTGAGATTTACATTTTGGTGTTTTTAGTCAGTCAGTGGTTGGACAGCAATTGTGTGTGGTACTTTTGTTGAGTGGTCAATCGAGCATGAAATGCACACAGACAAAGCTGTGCATCACATTGACAATTGTGCATGGCATGTGCAACCATAGCTGGCTAACATGTGTGAAATTGTCAAACCAAAATAGGAAAAATCTGACTGGCAGAAATGTGGGGACCCGCTAAACCCTAGATACATAAGGCCATAGGGCAGGACTAAGACACGTGGACACCTTGGCATGTGAAGTGAAGGACTGAGAAAGAGAACAATTATTGACAACTGTAAGCTTTCAAATACAGTACACAACCACATCACCAATGTTAGCAGTATGCAACATTAGATCTAACCGCGGACTCTTAGAGAAAGACAAATCACAGAAATGGGGCTCCTAAAGCAAAGCTCCATTTCTCAGGAAATCTCACTGACAAATGGGCAAAAAGCATTGACAGGACTTAGCCATTAGAGGGCAGTGTTACATTACATTTGTACCTACATGTACCGGGGGTACATACATGTACATGTAAGCTGATGACAGACCCATACACACACATGTACGTACATAGTACATGTACATGTACATGTATCTTTCATATTCACTTGTTTGCAAAGCCTTGCTTCATTATTAAAAGATGCATTTACATGTCTATGTACCGGTACACGTACAGTCAGTACGTGTACATGTACTGTACAGTACATGGTACAGTACTACAGTGTACAGGTTGTGTGTACATGTACAATGTACATTGTACTGTACTGTACATGTACATGTCGTGGCTGTTCAGTGGCATACATGTACAAGTACGATCATACAAAATTAGGCCTATTCTATGAATTCAATGGTTAGCAAATTTGTGATTGTGAGTCACAAAGGACGAGACCTTGACTTTGCAGCCAGCCAGGTTTGTTTATTGATTAGGAAATCAATGGGTCTATATTATGTACTGTATGCATACACAGCTCACTGGTTAGGCCTACTGTGGAAGGTGATGGGTGAGATGCAGAGAAGGGGGTACACTTTGTTAAGAAACGTACGGCATGACAAGGGGGGATTTGGTTGGGTAGGTGGGTCCATGCAAACACGATACCATGTCAACATCAAACCATGCCAAAGTACATGTACTGTTCCACACACTCAATGATCACTGATAGACACCACTGGTAACTTCTGGACTAGTCCAATCCCCCCGCTCCCATTTGACATCTCTCGTCAATTCTGCTCCCTCCCTCGCTCCACGATACAGAAACAAACAAAAAAACAAAAAAAAATTGCCGGGAAAAAAAGATGTAAAAACCAAGATACGTCACGACCGCAACAGAAAAAGAACGCAAAGACACGGTGCCCAATCAGCCAAATCCATCCAGCTCAACATCGACCAATCAAATAAAGGAGCCCGAAACCGCGTCAACAGTGCAGGTGGTTTCTGACGGGCATGCTCAGTGGTGGGGAAGGTTGTACGATACCTGACCGACAATAGTTTCTTCTGTGCGACCAATGGCCTCAAGCCAGCGCTCTCGTAGCACGGTGGGGCGCTTGGGCACGCGATAAAAATGCCGCGGGTCCTCAGTTCCCTTGTAGCGCGAACGAAACTTGCAATTAGGAAAACCACATGTTGTCGGCATGACTTGATGACAGGGCCTACCTGTAATGGGATAGAAGGGGAAAGGAATGCAGAGAGAGGGGGTCTATTATTCACCATCACACACAGCACTGAGAGTCACTCCAACCAAGGAGACAAACAAACAACACATTATGGATTTCAATTCTCTACCAAGGTACTGTATATATACTGGACGTGCATAATGTACATACATACATGTACATGTACATGTACATATGCAGCAGTTTCTTAGACATTTCCACAATACAGACTCCAACTGTTGAGGGGCAACAAGAAACAAATTGCTGGTATACATGTATTACCATTCACCAAAATGACCAAATACATACTCTAATCAGGAACATTTAACCACATACATGTACATGTACATGTAGGCTACAAGTACGTACTGTACATGTAATCCATGGTTGCACATTATGGCTTCATGATGTACACATCTACACATTGCAACACCAAACTTGTGAATCTCCAATTAACATGTTCATCTACATGTATGATTAATCATAGGGAAATGGGAATCGCATGACAGTCTCACTAAAAAAAACCCAATCATACAGTAGGTCTACATGACGGGCAATTAATCACGCATGCAAGTCAAATTAGGATGAACAGCATGCCTTTGTGAAATTGGCCTTTCATACCAATATATAACTATGTATTAAGGGCAGTCATACTACAAAAAAATTATACACATTATAAACAGTTTACATGTACATGGTGTGCAAGTACATGTACTGTATGTATTGTGGGAGGCCCAGTTTTCGACGGTACGCGTTTTCGACGCTTGGCCATCGCACGATGAAAAAACTCCGTATAACGATCTCAGACTTCGTATCTTCCAGTTGGTTTCCTGCTCTTTGTCCGTCACCGAAAATGTGGAAAGTTAAGGCTCTTCCGGTAGGCCAAACTCGTGTGATTCAAAAAGTTGCTCTTTTGGGGTCTATTTTCCTAGGTACAAAATTGGCAGTTGCCTCGGAAGCTCCAATTTTCTTTATTGTTGGTCCTAAAAAAAATCTGAGTGTACCATATCAAACCCCAACATCCGTAGAAAAAATATATATCACGCAACTTGAGGCAGTCTGTTCTGGGTAAAAACTATGGAGGCTCCTAAAGGGCATCTCGCTTATATAATTTTTTTTGTATTTTTTTGTATTATTATTTAAAGACAAAAAGTAACATGGCCTAATAGGCTTTTATAGAAAAAATATAAAAAATAAAAGGGCAGCTAGAGAAAGTACCAAGGAGGAAATGTGTCTCTTGAGTGACATTGGGAAAGGTTGTGGTGTTTTTTTAAACGTCACAGAAGAAGACATCGACCAGACCAATAAGTTTTAAGCATAAATTTAAATGATTTGAGGAAAGTGTTAGAAGCAGTGTCGAAAAAAAAAAAAAAAAAAGGAACCAAAAAAAAAATACAGGGACGAATTTTACAGTGCCACACAGCATTTTGAGTTATTTAACGATTTTTTTTTGCGTTTGGCTGCACTGGGACACCTTACTAAACACCACCGTCGAAAATAGGTGACGATGCTTACTGCGCAGTGCGCCGTGGACATCAATAAAACCGGGTAATCTTACGGAAGTGACAGGCTTGATCAACCTTCTCTATGATTATTCTAATAGTCTGTGGTGTGGACAAAGTGACTGAGACCTCTTTTAGTGTGATACTTTCGTTCACATTGGTCAGCTTGAAGAAAAGTCCTTATATCGTCGAAAACCGGTAACTGGAGGATACATGTATGGTACCGGTACTTTACAGTATATGACAAAACAGTGGGATACATGTCCTGTGCCCAAGTTCATCTATAGAGCCATAAACCTGCTGAGCATGAAAATTCATCCTTGTTTAAATAAAGGATTGCCAGCCATATTCACTTGATGCTTGCTGACCCCCACTTGTATTCCAATCATGGGTGCTTACATGTAGCATAGAATACAAGTGGCACTTTGGCTGCCAATCTGATTTTATTCAGAGAGGTTTTTCATGCTTAAGCAAATGTCAGAGCTTAAGCAGCTCTATGAAACTGGCCCCTACACTTTTGTACATTGTACATGTACACTGTACAGGTACAGTGTACATACATGTACACAAGTAGGTTTTAATTTTCCACTTTCAGGTTGTGCTGGCAATGACATGGCAGTGATGTACACGTACATGTAAACATACATGTACATCATGTACATGTATGTATGTATGTACATACAGTATGTAGTCTGAGTGAATCTCATTCAGACTTGGCATGTTTCTAGGATTGTATCAAGTGGTCACCTACACATGGACGTACATGTAACGTACAGCCTAATCCACTCATGAAATCAAGCACACACCTCACACCCAAGACACTCCATGTGCAGGTACAAGTATGTAATTCACAGAGCTACACCAGCCTACACATGTACATGTACATGTATACATGTATGTAATATGAAATCTACATACATGTACAGTACTAGTCAGTGTACTGTACTTTTGAACACATGTACCGGTACATGTACATGTACTATGTACCAGTACAGTAAACAGTAATATTTCACACAGGCTACTTTTTTTTTCAGTCCCCCGATCATTCCACTTCTGCAACACATACCGGTACTGTACTCTGTATGATTTTAAATACTTCTTAATCTCTACTGCAACATCTTCCTGTCAAGTACAGTAACCAACCATTAGACATGTATAATGTACAGTGCAGAACATAGAGGATTGGTGTACACTGTACAGTACAGTGTACATGTAAATACACATGTACTAGATATGTGTACCGGTATGTAGTGTAAGTGTACTGTACAACGTACATTTGGCCCTGCCCACCCATCCCAAACACAGAATCTTTTTTTGGGGGGGGGGGGGGGGGGTTACAATGTAGTACCACTAGTACATGGGTGTGCAGCGGTTGACATGGTATTGAATGCCAACGGGAAAAGCCAACCTCAACAACGTGTACAATACCATAAGAGATTCTGCCAATTCAAGGCAGAATATGAACAGCCAATAAAGCATCTCTGGGCCTGGCAGATCACGGTATGAATTGACCGTTCCGAATCATAACCATCAACCCCCCCCCCCCTCACATCCAACTCTACCATCAACACAAAGAGGCGATTCAGTCAGGGAGGGAGGCCGCCTGTATCTAAGCATCGCCATGCAATATGCATGCCCTACACCTGAGCTGGGACTCGCTTAAAGACCCAGCACCAAGATCAACACGGGAGACAAGAGAGGTACCCCAGGCCACATCCCCAGCCTGCTCAAATATCCCAGCCAGTGGAGGCTTAACACCACTGGAAACTGACACCAAAGGGAAGGGAAAAGAGAGAGGGAGAGAGAGAGAGGAACAGAGAAAGAGACTGAAGAGACTGAGAGACAGAGAGGGAGGGAGAGGACGCTCAACTCATAAAGTGCTGGATATTAAAAAAAAAGAGAGAGAGAAAAAGAGTAGGGACCAAATCACAGATCGTTGAGTGTCATTTCTTGAAAGGCGACAGTGCTGTGTTGGTGTTGTTTATGGGTGTACACAGCGCCACCATGGGCCTTTTGATGCTTGCACGTTTCTTCCCTCCCTCCCCCCCCCCTCCCTCCCACCCTTGGTGGTATGCACCAGAGTGTCACTAACAGTCACCAGAAGGATGAGGAGGGAGGAAAAATCTATAGAAATGTCATTAGTGTACGGGAGACTGAATACTTGCCACCGCCGGTGAAAATACCATCTTCTGCCCTTCCTTAGTCCCTTACTCACCATTTTTCGTCGTCTGCTTCCAATCCCCCTTTTTTTCATGCGGGAGGGGGGGGGGTCTTTTTTATTTTGCAAGCTCGAGCAGAATTAATGCGCTCTGTTTGTAAGAGGGGGTTTTAGCGCCGCTCTCTGGCAATGGCTGCTGCTGAACTCTGTACACTACTGGACCTTTGTGTGGCCCGCTTCTTTCTTTCTTTTTTTCCCATGTCCTGCCTCGGGGGGGGGGGGGGGGGGGGACAGTGGTCGAGGTGTTGCTGGTAAAATGAGCAATGAATAATGCAATTGGATGGAGCGTTGCCGAGTGCGCCAGAAATCAATGGGAAATTTCCACCACGGATGGTATTTACAATCAAATTCAGGATTTTCGTCTCGAGATGGGAGTGGGATCGGGCAAAAAAGGGACTAGTTAACAGCTGAGGGCGGCGGTCACAGAAGAATAAACTGCTTCCAAAGGGACGCCTGAATGTTCGGGAAAAAAGGTTTAATTGGAAAGCAAACCATTCTGATACATAGACTGGATGTTCGGTCAAAAATGCCCCCAGGGAAATGAGTAGGACATGATTGAGACTCCATTCAAGCATGCAAGCCATCTCGCTGACAATACTGACATTCGTGTACATGTATGTATCCGAGTATTATGAATGCACCAACAAGACTCGGGAGCTTCGGGTTTATTTCATTCTGAGGACTGAGGAGCAAGTGAAATGAACTGATTTCACTTTGTTTACCCTTGCAATTGTATGTACCAGACAGTTGAAAACTGACATTTAGTTAATACTGCACTACACATGTACAAATGTAAGCAATTGAAACAGCAGAAAGGATGAGGGACGATTGGTAGAAATGTACAGTTAAACAAAAAATGAATACCAAGGTGAAGTGTACACTTACTGAATATGGTATTTCCACCTCACTGATATGATAAGCAATGAAATGCTGCCTCTATACAGTACATGTACATGTACATGTACATGCCTAAGGTAGGTCTGGAGTAGAGGGCTAGGGTATTGTTGCCTTCCACAATGGAAATTCGGTCAACTGTTAAAGCATGGCCAATTCATAATGTGCATGTATGCATTATGCACATGCAGGTACACCATGTACATGTACATGGTGTACTTGTACATGTACATGTACATGTACATGTACATACATGTACATGTACAGTACATGTACAGTACATGTAGTACATGTACATGTATGCACATACCGGTACATGTAAATGTGCTGTACACATACAGTACATGTAATGTACATTGTACATGTACATGCACATGTACATGTACGTACATATCATGCACCGTACTGTACATGTACATGTACATGTACATGCACAATTTAATAGCAAACTTCTAGAAAGTGACCTTAGTACAGTTGCACAGTACACTTGAATGCGCGACAAAGTCCCATGTAGAGGGGGGGGTACCTTACAATGTACCAACTGGTACACATGTGCATGTACATGTACATGTACGTGCCGTACTGTACAGTATGTACATGTACAGCACTGCACATGTATGATCCAGGGGGCAATAATATTGTGTACATGTACAGTACATGTTGTACATGGTACATTGTACATGGACATGGACGTGTATATGTACATGTACCGGTACATGTACACACGTGTACAGTACTGAACAGTACATGTACATGTACATGTATACATACAGGTACTGGTACATATGTACATGTACACGTACATGTATGTAAATATTAGGCTTCCTATTGCATAGTTCGCGTACATGCATTTGAATTGGGTTTCCAATGGCACAGTACATGTACACGTACATGGTGTACATGTACAGTACATGTACATGTACATGTACCGATACATGTTGTACAGTACACTGTTCATGTGTACACATGTACATTTACAAATTAGCCGGCATACATGTACATGTACAATGTACAGTACATGCTGGTCAGCATTCTAGGGATAAGACCACCAGTACCACTACCAGTACCAGCTGCCAAGTTCAGCTTCCTCTCATACATGTACATTACTGAATGCCATCCTCTCAGGCAAATTCGGGCCAAATTTCATACAGCTGCTTAAGCGTGAAAATTTGCTAAGCAAGAAATTTCTGCCCTGGTTAAAACGAGATTGCCAACCATATTTCGATCGATGCTTGCTGAACTTCAATACTGGTTGCTCCACATGAAATACAAGTGGAACTTTGAATGGTAAACTGATTCTTTTGAGGATGATATTTCATGCTTAAGCAGATTTTGTTGCTTAAGCAAAGCGGCTCCGTGAAATTGGCCCCAGGGCAGAAGAGGCAAAATAGACTGACTCCACAAAGTGTATTCCCAATGATGCTAACCGTTTGACCATGTAATTACGTACCATTTTAACATGAATTAACCATTATAAAAGGTAACCAGTCTATGTGCATGTAAGGTATGAACTGTACAGTAGGTGGGCACAATATAAAACTGGCAATAAATGATTCCAACTTTACCACATCTAAAGTGACTTTAAGTAAAACAAAACTTGTCTCTTTCTTACTTAAAATGTATTGGGCCTGACGTTTCAATCCTAGCAGGACCTTTGAGAAAGGTCCTGCTAGGATCGAAACGTCAGGCCCACTAAATTTTAAGATTTGCATTTTGGTAATTTTAGTCAGTAAGCAGTTTGCAACATTTTTGTAGATCTCTTTCTTACTTCATCAGAAAAAAGGGCTTACTATACCACTAACAATGCCAATCTACAAAATGCCAATCAAAGTTTTAGATGGCATGATGTATTCAAACACACAGATACTGTACATGTACATATATGTACATTACAGGTTCATGTGTGTACATGTACAACATGTACATAGTACATGTACATGTATACCGGCACATGTACCAATACATGTACACATGTACATACATGTACATTTTGTACAGTACACATGTACATGTACACACACCACATGTATCTGGGACACAGTTTGGGTTGTGTTTTTTTTTTACTTTCCAAATGAATCAACAGAACAGTACATAAATATGTGTAGGCCTACATGTACGTGTAACGGCCAATTAAGAAATTATCTGAACAAGGGGGTGGTGACTGGTGAGACCGTGAGAGTTTCACAAATGCTGCTCAAGGTGTTTACACTATGCAGTATGCACAACTGTACACGGTACATGTACATGCAGTAGCTCTGTACATTCCACTGTGTGAAAGCACTGCGGGTGTACAGTACACTCAATTTCGCAATATGGAAATCAAAACCAAAAGAAATCACCGCTTGTAGAGAGTAGAAAATGAAATTTATCACCAGGGAACTAATGTATACAAGTACATGTTATGTACAGTACATGTACATGTATACGGTGTACATGCATGTACACGTACATGTAGTGATGGGACAGGGGGTGCCTACAGCTAAAAACAATGAGTCTCAGACAACATCCCACCTTAGAATGCCTGTCAATACTTCTGTCCAAATGTTTAGCCCAAAACAAATCCCAGAGCTTGAGCTTGGGTACACTTGAGCTTGGGTACACTGTTGCGTTTTGCGTTTTGGCACTGCTACTCCTAATGAGTCTACCAATATGTGTATGGCAGAGGCTACGCAAATCTTGAGATAGTCATTAAACATGCACGTGTCCTATGCATCACATGCTTGCCCCTGAAACTTGTTGTTCATCAAAACATCCAAAGACACTCCATGTACCGGTACATACCGGTACATTGTACAGTACATGTATTCACTGTGGACCCCCCAAAAGAAATTGGTGGCATTCACTAGGAATTACACACCTGTACATGTACAGGTGTACAACGTACTGTACTGGGCCTACATGTACATATTTTAAATGAACCAATTCACAGATGTGGCCTTTCGTACAATTGACTATTTTCCACCAAGTTTTTGATGTCCGTGTACCCCCATGGGACTGGCCTAGAACCAGTAACTAAGGAAGCATAGGTCAAATCCAGGTTACACCATTTGGATCTTTTGCAACATGTTTTTTTTGTTTTATAATTATATTTTCTTTCAAATTGAATTTTGCTTACTTTATGCTGCATAATTAATCTGGTTAATATCTGCAGTTGGAGCTGTCATTAATGTGTACTGTACAGTACATGTACAGTAGTTCAACATGTGCCGTGTGTGTTTATAGGCATGTGTGTACAGTATAGTACACATGGAAAGGTTGTGTCAAGTTACTGTACAGTAAGTACTGTAAATTGGCCATACATGTACATAAAGTGTACATGTACAGTGTGTACAATACATAAGTAAACATGTATACATGTACACGTATGTTATGTTGTATAATGTGATGTACCACATACATGTACATGTACATGTAAGCCTACATATAAAGTAAAACTTTATGGCTTCAGTCACTGGCTAGTGACTAATGATTTGATGTACAGTGTACATGTACATGTACATGTACATGTACAGGTGTACATGTACATGTACACTTACAATGTAGTTTGAACTTGCAAGTCAAGGCACAGCCAATGAAAGTGGGACTGCACCAAGCCGGTAGGTCCATGGTCTAAACTGGACCAGCCCCTACATGATACACAAATGTATCTTGACAAGCAAGGGAAACAAAGCAGTTGAAGGACCGGAATGGCTCTCAATGGATACAAAACCCCCACTCCCAGTCCCATCCAAATACATGAAGGAGGTAAAAAAAGAGAGCAGAATACTGCCAATGCTACAACACGTGTGTACATGTGCACAATAATTATATTCATCTCGGGACATGTGGAGATTTCATGACGTTTATATTTTTGCAAATGTACCGGTACAATGCAAACAACTTCGCTCCACTTACTGTACATGTAAATGCGTGTACAGACTATCACTACAGTGTACATGTGCAGTCTGGCTGGGTCACACATTTGTCACAGAAACCACAGATTATAGCCGGTGCCCTGCTAACCCACTGCACACCACACGCACACCAGTAACAGGGAACACGGCATGGCTACATGCATTTGTACAATAATAGCCAAGGTTATTAGACGAGTACAAAACAGTCATTGTAATGTATGTATGTACTGTGGCTGAACTGGACCAGAAGGATTGCTGGGATTGGCCAGCATGATTTCAAACACTCAAGGTCATACAAACATGCACTGTTTGTTCACGATCATTCAGTTGGCCTGGAAACAAACAAGGGCAGGAACCATGAACCATACATACACCTCATTCACAAAACCATTACACTGTACACGTACATGTACATGTACACATGTACATGTACACGTTGTTGTTACATGTACATGTACATGTAAGTACAGTGTACATACACATGTTGTACATAATGTACACTATACATGGAAACTTGTCGCAAGAATCTTGAGGACTGCATGCACGGTAAACATTTCAATTGACTGGCAAGTTCCATGTCAACTGCAGCAGTGAAAGTACATGTACAGTACACTTGAATGTACATGTACTTGTGTGCAAAATGTGTGCCGATTACAAAGCACTACAGATAAAGCAAACGTACAAAATGTACAGTACATGTACATGTATGTGTACTGTACATGTGTACTGTACACAATGTACATGTACTGTACATGTGTAGTGTACAGTACAGTATACATGTACATGAACATACAGTACACGAACATGAACATACACTGTACATGTACATGTACAATGTACAGTACTGTACATATACAGTGTACACGTGTGTACATTTACATACATCCGGTACAGTGTACACACGTGTACATGTGTAATGTGCTGTACAGTATGTATGTCATGTTCACGTGTGCGTGTACAGTACATGTACATGGTATTCATGGTTTAAAATTCCAGTACATGTTCAAATACATGTATGTCAGGTACATGTACATGTACAGTAACATACATGTGTGTACATGTATACCAGTACACACAATTTCATACATGTAGACCTAGCATTCAGGGCAGCTGAAGATACACACAGTCACACACTGCAGTGTCGCCAAGCATCCTGCAGAGCAACTCCTCACATGTATGCTTGAGTGGCTAGTACTAGCATTGAAGCCCTGCCTGGCATCCCTGCATGGCATCCCTGCATGGCATCCCTGCATGGCATCCCTGCCTGGCATCCCTGCCTGGCATCCCTGCCTGCCTCCCTGCCTGCCATCCCTGCCTGGCATCCCTGCCTGGCATCCCTGCCTGGCATCCCTGCCTGCCATCCCTGCCTGCCATCCCTGCCTGGCATCCCTGCCTGGCATCCCTGCCTGCCATCCCTGCATGGCATCCCTGCCTGGCATCCCTGTATGGCATCCCTGCCCGGCATCCCTGCCTGCCTGCCATCCCTGCCTGGCATCCCTGCCTGTCTGGCATCCCTGCATGGCATCCCTGCCTGGCATCCCTGCCTGTCTGGCATCCCTGCCTGCCTGGCATCCCTGCCTGTCTGGCATCCCTGCATGGCATCCCTGCCTGTCTGGCATCCCTGCATGGCATCCCTGCCTGCCTGGCATCCCTGCCTGGCATCCCTGCCTGCATGGCATCCCTGCCTGGCATCCCTGCCTGCATGGCATCCCTGCCTGCCTGGCATCCCTGCCTGTCTGGCATCCCTGCCTGGCATCCCTGCCTGCCTGGCATCCCTGCCTGCCTGGCATCCCTGCCTGGCATCCCTGCCTGCCTGGCATCCCTGCCTGGCATCCCTGCCTGCCTGGCATCCCTGCCTGGCATCCCTGCCTGCCTGGCATCCCTGCCTGCCTGGCATCCCTGCCTGGCATCCCTGCCTGTCTGGCATCCCTGCCTGCCTGGCATCCCTGCCTGGCATCCCTGCCTGTCTGGCATCCCTGCCTGGCATCCCTGCCTGCCTGGCATCCCTGCCTGCCTGGCATCCCTGCCTGGCATCCCTGCCTGGCATCCCTGCCTGTCTGGCATCCCTGCCTGGCATCCCTGCCTGCCTGGCATCCCTGCCTGCCTGGCATCCCTGCCTGGCATCCCTGCCTGCCTGGCATCCCTGCCTGCCTGGCATCCCTGCCTGCCTGGCATCCCTGCCTGGCATCCCTGCCTGCCTGGCATCCCTGCCTGGCATCCCTGCCTGCCTGGCATCCCTGCCTGGCATCCCTGCCTGCCTGGCATCCCTGCCTGGCATCCCTGCCTGTCTGGCATCCCTGCCTGGCATCCCTGCCTGCCTGGCATCCCTGCCTGCCTGGCATCCCTGCCTGGCATCCCTGCCTGTCTGGCATCCCTGCATGGCATCCCTGCCTGCCTGGCATCCCTGCCTGCCTGGCATCCCTGCCTGCCATCCCTGCATGGCATCCCTGCCTGCCTGGCATCCCTGCCTGGCATCCCTGCCTGGCATCCCTGCCTGGCATCCCTGCCTGCCTGGCATCCCTGCCTGCCTGGCATCCCTGCCTGCCTGGCATCCCTGCCTGCCTGCCATCCCTGCCTGCCTGGCATCCCTGCCTGCCTGCCATCCCTGCCTGCCTGGCATCCCTGCCTGCCTGGCATCCCTGCCTGGCATCCCTGCCTGGCATCCCTGCCTGGCATCCCTGCCTGCATGGCATCCCTGCCTGTCTGGCATCCCTGCATGGCATCCCTGCCTGTCTGGCATCCCTGCATGGCATCCCTGCCTGTCTGGCATCCCTGCATGGCATCCCTGCCTGTCTGGCATCCCTGCATGCCATCCCTGCCTGTCTGGCATCCCTGCATGGCATCCCTGCCTGTCTGGCATCCCTGCATGCCATCCCTGCCTGTCTGGCATCCCTGCATGGCATCCCTGCCTGCCTGGCATCCCTGCCTGTCTGGCATCCCTGCATGGCATCCCTGCCTGCCTGGCATCCCTGCCTGGCATCCCTGCCTGCATGGCATCCCTGCCTGTCTGGCATCCCTGCATGGCATCCCTGCCTGTCTGGCATCCCTGCATGGCATCCCTGCCTGTCTGGCATCCCTGCCTGTCTGGCATCCCTGCCTGTCTGGCATCCCTGCCTGCCTGGCATCCCTGCCTGCCTGGCATCCCTGCCTGGCATCCCTGCCTGCCTGGCATCCCTGCCCGGGATCCCTGCCTGCCATCCCTGCCTGCCATCCCTGCCTGCCATCCCTGCCTGCCATCCCTGCCTGTCTGGCATCCCTGCATGGCATCCCTGCCTGTCTGGCATCCCTGCATGGCATCCCTGCCTGTCTGGCATCCCTGCCTGTCTGGCATCCCTGCCTGCCTGGCATCCCTGCCTGGCATCCCTGCCTGGCATCCCTGCCTGGCATCCCTGCCTGGCATCCCTGCCTGTCTGGCATCCCTGCCTGCCTGGCATCCCTGCATGGCATCCCTGCATGGCATCCCTGCCTGTCTGGCATCCCTGCCTGCCTGGCATCCCTGCATGGCATCCCTGTCTGGCATCCCTGCCTGGCATCCCTTTCTGGCATCCCTGCCTGTCTGGCATCCCTGCCTGCCTGGCATCCCTGCATGGCATCCCTGCATGGCATCCCTGCCTGGCATCCCTGTCTGGCATCCCTGCCTGTCTGGCATCCCTGCCTGCCTGGCATCCCTGCATGGCATCCCTGCATGGCATCCCTGTCTGGCATCCCTGCCTGGCATCCCTGTCTGGCATCCCTGCCTGTCTGGCATCCCTGCCTGCCTGGCATCCCTGCATGGCATCCCTGCCTGTCTGGCATCCCTGCATGGCATCCCTGCCTGTCTGGCATCCCTGCCTGTCTGGCATCCCTGCCTGTCTGGCATCCCTGCCTGTCTGGCATCCCTGCCTGCCTGGCATCCCTGCCTGCCATCCCTGCCTGCCTCCCTGCCTGGCATCCCTGCATCCCTGCCTCCCTGCCTGCCTGCCATCCCTGCCTGCCATCCCTGCCTGCCTGCCTGCCTACCATCCCTGCCTGGCATCCCTGCCTGCCATCCCTGCCTGGCATCCCTGCCTGCCATCCCTGCCTGGCATCCCTGCCTGGCATCCCTGCCTGGCATCCCTGCCTGGCATCCCTGCCTGGCATCCCTGCCTGCCATCCCTGCCTGGCATCCCTGCCTGGCATCCCTGCCTGGCATCCCTGCCTGCCATCCCTGCCTGGCATCCCTGCATCCCTGCCTCCCTGCCTGCCTGCCATCCCTGCCTGCCATCCCTGCCTGCCTGCCTGCCTGCCATCCCTGCCTGGCATCCCTGCCTGCCATCCCTGCCTGCCATCCCTGCCTGCCATCCCTGCATCCCTGCCTCCCTGCCTGCCTGCCATCCCTGCCTGCCATCCCTGCCTGCCTGCCTGCCTGCCATCCCTGCCTGGCATCCCTGCCTGCCATCCCTGCCTGGCATCCCTGCCTGGCATCCCTGCCTGGCATCCCTGCCCGGGATCCCTGCCTGCCATCCCTGCCTGGCATCCCTGCCTGCCTCCCTGCCTGCCATCCCTGCCTGGCATCCCTGCATGGCATCCCTGCCTGCCATCCCTGCCTGCCATCCCTGCCTGGCATCCCTGCCTGGCATCCCTGCCTGCCTCCCTGCCTGCCATCCCTGCCTGCCATCCCTGCCTGCCTCCCTGCCTGGCATCCCTGCCTGGCATCCCTGCCTGGCATCCCTGCCTGCCTCCCTGCCTGCCATCCCTGCCTGCCTCCCTGCCTGCCATCCCTGCCTGGCATCCCTGCCTGCCTCCCTGCCTGCCATCCCTGCCTGCCATCCCTGCCTGGCATCCCTGCCTGGCATCCCTGCCTGCCATCCCTGCCTGGCATCCCTGCCTGCCTCCCTGCCTGCCATCCCTGCCTGCCATCCCTGCCTGCCATCCCTGCCTGCCTCCCTGCCTGCCATCCCTGCCTGGCATCCCTGCCTGCCTCCCTGCCTGCCATCCCTGCCTGCCATCCCTGCCTGGCATCCCTGCCTGGCATCCCTGCCTGCCATCCCTGCCTGGCATCCCTGCCTGCCTCCCTGCCTGCCATCCCTACCTGCCATCCCTGCCTGGCATCCCTGCCTGGCATCCCTGCCTGCCTCCCTGCCTGCCATCCCTGCCTGGCATCCCTGCCTGGCATCCCTGCCTGCCATCCCTGCCTAGCATCCCTGCCTGGCATCCCTGCCTGCCATCCCTGCCTGCCATCCCTGCATGGCATCCCTGCCTGCCTGCCTGCCTGCCTGCATGGCATCCCTGCCTGCCTGCCTGCATGGCATCCCTGCCTGCCTCCCTGCCTGCCATCCCTGCCTGGCATCCCTGCATGGCATCCCTGCCTGCCTGCCTGCCTGCCTGCCTGCCTGCCTGCCATCGCTGCCTGGCATCCTTGCCTGGCATCCCTGTCTGCCTGCCTACCATCCCTGTCATCCCTGCCATCCCTGCCTGCCTGCCCGGCATCCCTGCCTGCCTGCCTGACATCCCTGCCTGGCATCCCTGCCTGGCATCCCTGCCTGCCTGCCTGCCTGCCTGCCTGCCTGTCATCCCTGCCTGGCATCCTTGCCTGGCATCCCTGTCTGCCTGCCTACCATCCCTGTTATCCCTACCTGCCTGCCTACCAAAATGATAAGGAATACATGTACACTGTAACCACAGATACATGTAGAACACACAACAGTCCAAGCAGAAGACTCAAGCACACAACATTAGGCCCCTAGAATAATGATAATAATCATAATCATAATACAGCCACTGGGCCTTCTGATTTCATAACTGTACAGCTTAGTAAAAACACAACACAGAACTGAACATGTACATGTACAAATGTAGCATTGGTGCAAATACATGTACCAATGCACACTGTGGCTGCTGTGGTTTGACCTTATACCTTGGACACATAATGGGCATATATCCAATAAAGGGCCCCCTGCAAACAGGGTGTGGCTGTTCACTGGACTGTGCACAGTGTGGCATGGATTGTGTGTGGTCGTACCATTCACGGCTGCGAGTGTTAGGTGGGCTGCTCCCCATGCTGTACTTTGTCCACACACACACAGCAAATCACCCAGTAGTACATTGTACATGTGTATACATGTACTTGTGTACAATGTTGTGGTGAGTGCTCAATGAATCCACACTGTAACCATACCAGTCCCTATATAAGCACTGCACACGTACACAACTCAGCCCAATCAAATGCCACACTAAATCAATTATGCATCAACCAACCAATAAATCCCATTAAAGCACATCTGATCAACACACATCCATGATCACTCCGAAATCGTTAACAGTAGTATTTCCATTTGACAAAGACGTGCATTAGCAACCTCCAACCCCCCCCCCAAAAAAAGACATTACTCAACAGTGCCAGGTTACATTACAGCAACATGCATGTACCCTAGGTACAGTACACATGTACATGTAGGTCTTACTTTTACATGTAGGTGGAAGCAGTCCCAAATGCTGGTCAGGAAATAAATACATCTATACACCCTCTTCCTTGTTACAGATTTGCCAGCATACATGTGCAGTACATACATTGCATGCTCTGGCAGGCAAACAAAGAACTACAGTATCTCACTGCCCAGCCATAGAGGCCAACCCCCCCCCCAAAAAAAAATAATAATAATAATAAAATGGAAAAGCTGCTTTATGACAATAACACAGCGTGTACTTACATGTAGGTGGAAATTTCTGTAGACTTTAGGAAGCACCTTGTTACCCCCGATGGATTACATATACTTCAAGGTTACGTCCCTTGCCAGACTGAGGGAGGGTTGCGGGGAGGAGGGGAGAGGGCTCTATTTTGAGGGAGGACAGGGGCTCTTTTTTTGGTGGCCAGCAATTTGCAGTGTTTGTGCTGTGCCTTGGTGATTCATCTCAATCCCATGGCCTGTTCGCTAACTCCACAACGAAATTGATACTAGGGGGGAAGGCACTAATGTGTAGCGCAGTTACTGTGAATTAAAGGAGCTGCACATGTGTACATGTATAATGCCATGTGACCAATCATGTGTAACTTACAGCCACCACTCACGTGTGTCTTTGACCAGCTCAGTCTGTCAATGGTACGTGTACATTGTATACATGTACATACAGTTGTACATAATGTACAATAAGCCTTCATGTACATTGTATTGTTCAAACATGAACATGTACAGTTTGAGTGTACATGTACATTGTACATGTACATGTAGTGTACAGTGACATACTGTACTGTAAATGCTCAATGATTTAAAAATAAATGTAAACTTCTGCAAACAGATTTTGGACACACCACAAAGAGGCGGACAGGTGTATGCACACATTACAACTTTACATGTTCATGTACATTTGTACATGTACATGTGCAGTCATACAGTGTACATAAGTACATTGTATGAAGTGATATACAAAAATGTTGCAAAGCAGGACCATTCTCAAAGCTGAATTCGGGGAAACATACATGTACAGTACCCACCCGTTGTGGACACAATGTGGACACAAAACCTAGGCACGACGAGGATCTCAAGTTTGCACGATCTTGCGTGGGCCACCCTCAAGGACACACCCACCAATTGGCCACTACCGTACTAACTACTAACCACAATCAGCTCACGATTTTTTGGCCTGTGTGAACGCGAGCCAACAAAAATTGCTTTTGAATGACGATTCAAAGTTGCGTTTATTTGGATAGTGGAATGACCCTACTGTATGTATGTATCTCAATGTGACCTTTCCTTCTATAGTTCTACATGTAGTTCTACTCTCCAATCTCCAATCAGGAGAATTGCACACACATTACAGATACAGACTGCTGTTCATGTGCCTAGCACATTCAGTCATTTATGATCTGTCATTTATGAATCAGCAGATTCAGTCAAGGCTTTTAAGTTGATATCTCCTGGTGTGATCGCCACACACAGTATTTACATACATGTATCATTTATGCCATAAAAGATTGGAGGTTGGAGAAGTCATTTGGGCAAAGGGTGTGTGAAAACACAACATACTGTACAATGTACAGTGTGTTAATGTACATGTACACACATGTACTGTACAGAATTGCACATAATTTCCAAACGAGGGATTCCGAGGGAAGGACAATGTCACACCAGCGACAAGTACCAGTATTGCACAAGTACGTGGAAATCAGAAGGCAATTCATGAAAATGCATGTTGTACAATGTACATGTAGGCCTATAATTATGTGTACATGTACATGTACATATGTACATGTACATGTACTTGTACCATGTACATGTACACGTATACATTGTATTTCTAGACAACTTTCACAAATGCAACACTGTTGTACATGTACCGGTACAATTACACATGTACAGGTACATTACATAATTTACCACTAAAGTAATCTTTATAATTGTTACTTTTGTGGCCAAGCCTAAGGCTTAACATTAGCTTTCATCTCAGTGAACTTGAGTGAAGTACTGTATTGTATAGATTCATGTACACGCATGAGTATACAGTGTACACGTACATGTACATATATACATGTACATGTACATGTACTGTACATGTTCAGTCTGCATGTACATGTACATGTTGTGTACAATACTGTACTGTGCATGAAGTTCATGAACAGTGTGTGTACAGTATTACTAGTGGACTCTGGAATAAGGTCAAATGAATCCAATATTATTTAGGTTTTTCATGCAACACTGACCTTGGGTTTGAGTAAGCACTATATGATACATGTACATGTACATGTACATACATGTACGCAACTAACCACAGGCTATGCATGTGCACTAAACAACCCAGCAAAGGTGTGCAATTGAGAGGGATGTGTGGTGGGGAATGACTGTACATGTACATGTACATGTACATGTACATGTAGCAGCACCTTTAACTTAGCAGAAGGCCAACACAACGCATGCTCTGATTGAGACATTATCTTCAGGGTTGAAAGTGAAACACCCTGGCAGCAGGTTGAGAGGGAGGGTGAGGGAGGGTTACAAATATGTTATATGTACATGTACATGTACAGTACATGTACAGTACAAAACACATACATTTAACACCAGTCAATAGGGATGCTTGTACACAGTACTTGTACTTGTGCAGCCTAATAGTGACTATGGAAAAGCATTATTAGTAACTAGACAAATCCATTTGACACAGGTCTGCATTACGCCTGCCCATTCAATGAATAAATACAGAAGCAACAGTGTCAGACTAGTACAAAGAATCTTTGCAGAGTTGGTGGTTTATGACTTCATTTGTCGCAGTGCTGATTTTGAGGTTTTTTTCTCTTTCTGGGTGTTACACGTGTGCAGTGTGCACACCATACCATACAGTACATGTACATGATATACTGTACATGTACATACATGTATGTACATTGTACATGTGCAGAGTACATGTACATGTACATGTATACATACTGTATGTATACGTGTACAGTACATGAACATACATGTACAAATGTACATGTATAATGTAAATGTACACAACGTACATGTACGTAGTAGATGTACATGTACATGTACATTCTTTCTTTCACATTTTTCACATGAATTGCCCGATTGCCAAATTTAAGCAGCCAATCACACACACGCTCTTGTACATGTACCGTACTAGGGAAGATGCACACGTGGACCTACACATGTACGTACATGTACATGTACATGTACGTGTACACGTACAGTATATAGATACTGTACATGCATATGTACATGTACAGGAGTACTCAGCATTGGCCAAGGCGCTTGAGGATTGCCGGGAGATATCCAACCATCCATTTGCCTTCATTGTAGATAATCAGTCCTCTCTCCCCAGTGGGTTCGGGGAGCTTCTGTTAGAACGCAGGTGGATTTGTCCATGGTAACTGACTGCAGTCATGCATGGGGAATCAAGCAAGTGGGCATGGCATGGCAAAGCAACTACACCTGTATAATTACATGTATGTACAGTACATGTAGACACGGGCTCAAACTTTCAAAGGGTGGGGGAAGGGGAGGGGCCGGGGAAGGGGAGGGGCCGGGGCCGGGCTACAGGGGGGGGGGGGTGCTTTCTGATGCCGAGACCTTGGCCTCTCCGCCAGAACTTTTCCCTGAATTCCTGATGAGAAAGTTCCTGTTAGGATCGAAACATAAACCTCTCGGCTGTAAATGATGGACTTTTGCTTTTGGTTGTAGAAGGCAGTAAGCAGTTTCTACCATTTACTCACGTGTTTATTTGTAGTACCGGTAAATCAATTGTAACTTAAAACAAGCACATGTATGTATTTTACTAAAATATATGAGCGGTACTGTATACGTGTACATGTATGTATTTTACTAAAATATATGAGCGGTACTGTATACGTGTACATGTACTGTAGGCCTACATGTACATGGTACATGTACATGTACTTAATATCATGTATCCACATTCCACATGTACAAAATATTAATTTTTCTAGAGACTATTTACATGTAGTTCTTGTGCCTTTGTATGCATTCTGTACACTGTACATACACGTACATACATGTACAGTATACGCATTTGGTATAAATTTAAAAAAAGTGACCTGCATGTACTGTACATGTACATGTACAACCAACAATACTTTATACATTATTACTGTATCCTCCAGTTACCTGTTTTCGACGATATAAGGACTTTTCTTCAAGTTAACCAATGTGGACGAAAGTATCACACTAAAAGAGGTCTCAGTCACTTTGTCCACACCACAGACTATTAGAATAATCATGGAGAATGTTGACCAAGCCTGTCACTTCCGTAAGATTACCCGGTTTTGTCGATGTCCACAGCGCAGATCGGACTGCCTCAAGTTGCGTGATATATTTTTTGTCTACGTATGTTGGGGTTTGTTATGGTACACTCAGATTTTTTTTTACGACCAACAATAAAGAAAACTGGAGCTACGAAGCGACTGCCAATTTTGTACCTAGGAAAATAGACCCCAAAAGAGCAAGTTTTTGAATCACACGAGTTTGGCCTACTGAAAGAGCCTTAAATTTCCAAATTCTCGGTGACAGACAAATAGCAAGAAACAAACCGGAAGATACAAAGTCTGAGATCGTTATACGGAGTTGTTTTCATCGTGCGATGTGAGTTAGAAGGACAAGCGTCGAAAACGCCTACCGTCGAAAACTGGGGTTCCCACGATACACGTGTACATGTACATGTACATCACCTCCACAGTGCATCAGTTTACCCCCCCCCCCCCCACTTACTGTACAGTCAGATTCACCATGGAGCAAGGAGGATTCACACAGTGAAAACTGTTGGCACACCATGCTCACAGTCACACTGACAACATTGGTAAATTTCTCCCAAATTGAACAGGACATACACTGTACACTGTACGTACCGGTACACACGTGTACACCCATACAGATAAAAGTTACTGTACATGTACATGTACTACATGTACATGTACATGTTCAGTACATATACAGTACATGTACTGATGTACATTTCATGTACATGAGATGAACCCTGTGCAGTCAAGCATGCGCAATCATACTCAATCACAGTCCATGCGAATGCAGACCATACTGTTATTGTACACATTATACAGTAGGACATGTACACATGTTCATGTACAGTAATTCACCACTTCCCCCCAAAAAAGTTTACAACACTAAGAGGGCCTGATGTGTGGATCCTAAATTGAACCCCATCATTGTTGATTGCTTGTGATTCATGCCCATGTATTTATAATTGACCTTTTATCGGCTCTCTACCATTCTCCACATCTCATCAATCTGGGGGAGTGGGCACTGGGCAGGGTATTTTTAGGGCCGGTTCCTCCACCAAAATTGGTTTGTTTACCGCTGGGGTAATTACAATTTCCCTTTCCTGGTCCTTGCCTGGCATTGACTAAATCTGACACGCACAATATTTACACGAGCTGAAATTTTTTGGGGAGCGATCGGGATTTGGGATTGGGGAATGCAGAGGTGTATCAATAAAGCCACCTACTCCCATGTTTTCCAAAAAAATGTATTTAAAAACTTGTCTTGGTCTTATTGTTCAAGTGGAATAAATTCAAAATGGCTGAGGGTCCATAGTACATTTGGATCCTGATTAGAAATTCAGTCTTCTAAAGATGAACAGAGTACTGTATACATTGTTTGAAACGTCGAGTTCCTCTGGTTCTTTTCAGAACCACACATACTCACAAAAGAGAACTTTGCATGGTGTCACTGCAAACCTATTTCTCCTAGTAATCTATACACGCTGAAAATGTGAAGGGCCCGACGTTTTGATCATAGCAAGCCCTTTCTCGAAAGAAGAATTATGTCTAGATGAGAAATGTCAGGCCCTTTACACTTTTCAGACTTGATTTGGGATCATTTAAATAAGAAAGCAGCTTGCAACAGTTGTTACTTTCCAAACTACACTAAGCTTGCAAGGACCATATTGTACAATATTTAATATCAATTATCATGACAATAGAGTTACATGTATCATCATAAAGAATCCCATGTCAACTACATGTACTGTGCAACATTACCACTCCTCTACAGTACAATGTACTTTGGAAATAAATTAATGTTACATTTACTACGTTACATACAAAATAAATGTCTATCAGAAAATAACTTGACTTGATAGAAATGTACATGTACTGTACAGTCCATGTACATGTGTACACTGTTGTAGATGTACTGTACACTGTATGTTGGCATGATTCTGTCTGTTAAACTGTTCACATTTTTGACATTTTGAATGACATTCTTCTTTTTGCATACATGTACATTGTACATTGTACACGTTTACATTTACAAGTGACAAGTGATTGGGAAATCTACACGTACTATACATGTACACTATAGTGTACAGTACAGTACATCCACATGCACAGTATACATGACTGCATAGTGCACATGAATACACAGCATGTACCGTACAGTACATGGTATGTACCTCACATAGCATAAACAGCGCCCTCATGTGTTGGAAAGAGCACAATGTAGTAAAACAGCAATGGAAGAAGCTGACATTATTTTCTCCATTGTCAAGGCGTGAGCCTCAAGACTAATATGCCTGGATTTAACCACAGGTCTCAGGTTCAAGTCCCAGTTCAGTCAAATTAGCTTTGCTGTTTTCAGAAATTGCTAACATTTCTTACACAGTTTTCCTTCCCTTCATTTGGTTTCTACATTGTAAAAAAGAAACAGATCAATTTCAAATATTAAAAATTACTGAACTTGCAAATGCTTGACACTCATAAATATGTGTCATGCAGATGAGGATGCTAGATATACACCTGTACACTTGTACAAGTTTGTCATCCCACGTACAGAATCTATTGGCACACATACATTGGAATTGGCAGTATTGGGTCTGCTACTGAATAAAAAAGCAGTGCTTGGCAGTTAAACCACATCGGAGTTTGCAACCGGCCACTTTTCAGTGCCTTTTACCACCTCACGTTTGTCGGTATTTTAATTATACATGTTGTACATGCAATAAAGACTTGTGAAAAAAGTTGATTAAGAGTACACAGTAGACCTATATGTGTACATGTATGCAAAAGTGAGTCAAAACTGGCATGATCAGAGGTTTGTGTACCGGTAGGTTTTGTCATGCCACATGTACATGTACATGTACATGTACACATGTATTGTTTTGTGGTAGGCTGAGAAGAGTCTTTGTTTAGAATTTGGACAATTGAGGTGCCCGGATTCAGAGGGCCCAGCACAGCACCAAAGCACCAGCACTCTGAATTTCAGAGGGCCAGGTGCGAAGTGGTTAAGCTCAACCTATTTACAGCGTGAAATAATTAAGTTAAGCCCTGCATAAAATCTGGGCCAAGGAAATCATTTCAGGTTTGATCATGGGTATTCAGGTGAGCAACTTGGAAATAAGCAGAAAACAAAGAAAATCCGTGCAAGATTTGCGAATCGTTCTTCTATTTCAGTTTTACAGGGTATACATGAACAGTACCGGTACATGTACACATGTACATGTATGTAATTGTGTTACCAGACAAAAAGTTGCATGCCTGCTTTTAAACAAATATCTGCATCCTTGAAGGTAAATTGCAGAATGATTACATGTTTCTGACTGGTACCCCCCCCCTCCCCAGCAAAGACTTTTAGGGAAGGCTGCCATCTAACTGGTAGCCCAGGTGGTAAGAGCAACAGTTACAATGTAAGCCAGAGGTCACAGGTTCAAGTCCAAAACCAAACAAATGTTCTTACGAGAAAAAAATACTGCACTTTCGATCGGTCAAATCTTAGCATCTATGGGCAACAAGCAAAAAGGTCAGGAAATCAGAACCACTGGCCCAAATTACATGTAGAAGAAGTACACTGTATACATGTACTGTACACTGTACACTGTACATGTAATGCATGAGTTTGTGCACATGTCTGTATGTTGAATTGATATTAGCAGAAAGTGTTGAAGACAGACACCAGGTTATTGCGATGCACCTGACAGGTCATGTTGACACCAACGGGGTTTCCTCACTTGACAAAAAAGGGATTTCTCAAAATTTCCCCAGAATTCAGTCGGTCTGTTCACAGTTACCAAAGAAATTCCCGGGGAAAAGCTTTTTCCCAGGGGAATATACACCCCTGCTCGGGAGTAGGACAGAAGGAGAAAACCCTGGGTTTAAGCCCTGGGATTGATTGCCAGTGTGAAACAACCATGGGTGCATATTCCCGGGAAATACGGTACCTAGGGTCCCTGGGAGTTACCAAATGGGTCCAGTGTGAATGGTTGCGGGGGTGTTGGAAGTGAAAGAAGTGAATAACCTTGTCAAATAAAATATACACGAATTGCATGTCGACACTTTCAGCATCAAGAATTTGTCTACATGTACCCGTAAATGTATACTAATTACAGTGTGTATGTACATGTATGTAGGTCTACACGTACATTACATGTACGGTAGTCCTTCATCCTTACAGCCCAGGACAGGACAGAGTCACTTAGCCTGCAACCCAAATATCTTATGCCATTCTAATTACTCAAGTCAGACCAATACTCGTTAAAACCTCCGCCCATCTGTGATAATGGACTCCTTATTCGTCCCTTTCCCCCCTCCCCTCCCACTCACCCCTCTCCCTCCTTCTCTACCACCCCTCCCCCTACCCCCTTGCAGGCACACACACACATGATTATGATTTAGGTGTTGCGCCCATTTATGCGTTATCCAATATCCACTTGGCAGGGATGTAAGAGTGCCAGGCCTTCTGGCGAGGAACCAGCCATGCTTGAATTACAAGCCCAGTCTCCAAAAGTGATGTTTGCTCAACGGGAAAAAATGGCCAACAAATTTGGGAAACAACAACAGCAACGGTTTTAAAGTCACCGGAGGAATGTCCCCGTCCCATGGTTTAGTTAGGATACAAATACATACTTTGGAGTGCTAGCAGGAGATGTGAATGTCATTATTAAAGGCTAATCTGACACATGTACTTGACATGTGTACGTATACATGTACAATGTACGTGTACATACAGTATATATGTACATAACGTGTAGGCCTACATTGTACAGTACATCCATATGTACAGTCCAATGCATATGTAGTTTGTACCATGTGGACTATACATACAGTACATGTACATGTACATGTACATGTACAAGTACATGTACCTGTACACTACATGTACATGTACACCTGTACACATGCCAAGCTACAGTGTACAATGTACACATGTACACACTACATGTTAACATGTTAACGTGTACACACACACAGGTGTGTAGTGTACACGTATTTGTACATGTACATGTACATGTACACTGTACATAGAATAACATACATGTACACGTATACATACACATGTACATGTACATGTGCAAAATGGACAATAACATACATGTAGTATAGTACTACACTGTACAGCCCATAAATAAGACTAGAGGGGACAACAAACTTCAGACGCTGAAAGGAGCGCTCGAGCATGTTTAGAACCTCGCACACGCAGACGCATACGCGTACGTATGAGACGCCCACAAAGATCATGCACGTATGAACTGGACTGAGGAGAGCGTGAGCGCTTTACATGTATATAACACTTGCACGTCAAATAAATCGAACGTACCCCTGTGTTCACACGCCGTTCAAAACGACTAACGTAAAAGAATGGGGGCGTCCCCTCTAGTCTTATTTATGATCTCTATGGTAAAGCCTGTACATGTGCGTGTTGTACATAATGTATACATGTACATGTACTTTACATGTATTACTGTAGTACATGTACATGTACATGTAATTGAGGTACATGTACATGTACGTGTACCGGTACACATACTAGAACTGACTAGAATTTGAAAGTGACCATGGGATACGTGTGCATGTGAGTTGTGAGTCCACTGCACTGAATAAGCAGTGTGCATTTCACACGTGGAGTGTGACCCACCAAACCCTGCATGTTCACATGCTCACTGCTGTGTGCTGGACCCCAGCCTGCCAAGCTACATACATGTGACCTCCATCTATCATCCACCCCAATGTCCGCACATGTGATGTACATGTACACTGTACAGCACCTGTAAATGTACAATACATGTACACGCAGAGCGTGTACATGTACACGTACAGTACCACACGTACAGGTAGAGTAGAAGTGCTTCGCTGCATCCACATCCCCCAACACCTAAAGACCTACATGTACATGTACGATGACAATGTTCAGTACATAAACTAGTACATTGACTGCTTACACTAGCTGTTCACACCAAAACTAAATGCTATAAAAATGCTATGTTGTTCCTAAACGAAAATACAGTGTACCTGTACATGTACAGTACTGTACAACACTGAACATTGTACATAATTGTATACTGTATACAATACACAATAATATTTCCTAATTACTCAACACCACAATAACATCCTATGGAATATGTATTGTAAAGGACATTTATGACAGTGTGCATCCTGGGTTGCAAGTGTCTGATGTATCCCACTTGCGCATCCCACATGTAATTACATGTACTGTACTGTACCACTACCACCGGGCTGGGCCGTTTGGAGCTACACGTATTCATCCATTCACAGTAGCAAACCTCCACCTGCTTACAAGAGGGGAAAAACCCACCCACAAAGGCACAGTAGGCTTCGCTGTGCACACAGACCATCGACGAGGCACAACAAACATGTTTTTTCACCTGCGTGGCCAGGCAAGGTCCCGCTGACTAGATGTAGATTGAAGATGGCCGGGGCCATTGGTCCGCTGGTCCGTGGTTGGTCTATCCTGGATGTGTGTGGATGGGTGGGTGGGGCTGTGACGACTAGGACTGCACAGTACTCCAAGGCTCTATCTTCCAATGTCACTCATTAATATTGCCACCACTGCTGGCTGCTGGTGCTTAGAAGAGAGGCTAAGTCACCTCTTGGACCAATTATTTCCTGCAGGCCCAACCCCCCCCCCCTTTAATAAATCAACAATCAAGGCCCTATTTCATAGAACTGCTTCAGAAACAAACCCTACACAAGTTGAAATTTCTTCCTTGGACAATGTCAAAATTGTCAACTGTGATGTATTTCACATGTCAGATGATATAATACGCCGATATAGTGTACCGAACATTCGACTATAACGAACATGCCCTTTGGCTCCCAAAAAAATCTGAACTGAAAAACTGTTTAGGTAGGACCTGATGATAATTTGAGCATGATTGTGTATACAAGATCAATCGGGGGGGGGGGGGGCAGGAGAGTGGTACAGCTTTTCAGGAAACTGGCACATGTACAAAATGTACAGTGTACCGTATTCTTTAGAAATATCCTGGACTGTAGGCCTATTCATCGGGCTTAGGTTAGTGTGGTCAAGAAGCTGTCGACTGCACATCTTGGCAAAAAGGAAAGTGATAATTACATAATTTATGTGTATAAATGTACTATAGCTCCATGATGTAACTAAATTACTAATCCAACCACGCAAACTTTGAGAGGAAATGCCTGCTTCTGATGGCATTCATCAATTTATGGGTTACAGTGTACAAACTTATGTACATTATCTACTGTAGGTTTTGAATGTTGTTTAGCCTTTCTACATATTTGCGTACATGTACAATGTACTGTACAATACATGTATGGTACAGTGTGTACAGTACAGTAGCACATACATGTACATGTACATGCACATGTACATGTGTACGGTATATAAATATACGGGGTATGCCAAACAAACATTTGGGGCACAAAATGTAGGAGTCCTAGTAAAATTCCGTAATTAATCTACTTTATTTTAGCTGTATTTGTGCATATATGATAGAGGTACAGTACGTGTATACAATATGTATTGTACAGTACTTACAAGTAGCGGTACAGTACTTAGGCCTACATCTAGGCTACAGTACTACTGTGCCTGTACAGTGTACACAGGTCTACACGTGTACGTACGTATAGATCTACATGTGTACTTGTAAGCATTTTATACAGTAGGCCTATACCCCCCAAAAAAGACATAAATTAAAATGAAAACCTACCACAGTACCACTTAGAAACGCAATCCATAGCCCTGGTGTTAAACAGGATGTGAACATCTAGGGTGTTTGAACCCGTTTGACCTCAATCAGGGTAATTAGAAATAGGACATTCTCATTTCCAGCCAGTCCGAGCCCTGTCCAAGTCGGCACGTGGCACTTCATGACAAATAGAAAGGGGGCCCATGGTCCATCAATTACAGAAGCAGGCATTTCCTCTTAAACTTTGCTCCAAGCTGGTCCAAATCAACCACTGCCAGATGTCTGGTACTGTGGTAGAGGACATAATACAGTTGATGACATTGTGCATACATGTACGTGTACTGTATACGGTACGGTACATTAGGGCCATTCCCACTACTAACTAAAATAATCATTCATGATTTGAATCACAATTCAAAAAAGCAGGGTTTTTTGGGTTGTGTCCACAGTCCACACAGGCCAAAAAAATTACGTCACAAATAATCACGAGTCGATTGTTGTTAGCAGTTGTGGTCAAATGGTAGGTGTGTCCTTGAGGGTGGCCCACTAGGGAGCCATACAAACAAGCTTGGCACTTCCTGTAACTCAGAGCATCCCAAATAAACGCGATTATTTGAAAGTGTCACTATAAGTGGAGTCCGAATCTCGATTCAAATCCCACTAATAATCGTGTTTATTTGTGTCCACAGTCCACACACGCCCCCAAAAAGTGGGGTTTGAATTGCAATTCAAATCGCGATCCAAATAATTGCATTTATGTACATAGTGGAATGTGGAAACGGCCCTATTTTAAGTGCGATTGAGACAAAACATACAGTTCACATGTATGCCCACGTAACTCTGCCAGAAATCTGCATCCAAACTACAATTTAAGCAATTTAATGCCAAAAGGCAGAGCATAGAAATTACCCGAAACGTTGAGTTACAGCTGTAGGCCTACATGTACATGTACACGCTCTTTTCACTCTGAGCCACGCTCCATCTCAAAACTTCAAAACTGACAAAAGGCATTCAGCCTGCACTGTACACGTACATGTATGGTGTCACAGGTTCACAGTCACAGTCACAGCAAACCTTCTTCTTTGTACTTCCACCATGCAAACCTTGAAATCTTATCTTACATCACTTATTATGAATACCGGTAGTTTACTATAGGGCCTACTCCACATGCTGGATGCATGGTATGACATGACTCAGGATACCTACAGTGTACAGATGGAGAGCCACAGTTCACCTTACACCAATTGCCATACATAGGTGTGAGTCTGTATGTGGTAGTTCACAGAGAATACCAGCCAGTGTACACATACCGTACCTGATCTAAGATCTAAGGAATGCTCACAGTGGGAATGGGAAGAAGGAAGGGGACCATGCATGTACATGTACACTGTACTTTTGTACATGTACATGTACATGTACATGTACATGTATGTATGTATGTGTGTACATTGTGTACATGACGTACATGTATACATGTGCAATTACATGTCCATGAACAGGACTGTATGGTGAGGGTATTTCCAGCACAGTCCAATCAGCAACAAGTCCATGCATGTACTGAATGAATGAACTACTGTAGGTGTGAGCCAAGCAAGTCTGGTAAAGATCTGATAAGAACATTTAAAATACCAAAGCATCACTCAGTTGTAAGAGATCATCTTGACGTGAACAATTTCTTGTCATGTTGACATAACGTTGTGAAAGTGTTAAAAAATTTGTTTGAAATCATGCATAGTGTACAAAAATGTATACATATACATCATGTACGTATTGTACTTGACGAGTACCATGTATATGTACCTGTTGTACATGTACACGTCAGCACATACATGTAAGGTACATCTTAATTATTAATCTTATAGGCTTACATTGGTAATGGTATAGTGGTGTACACTGTACAGTATACATAGGCCTATATTCCACATTTTTGCTGCTTTGATGTCCTTTTTCCCACAAAGAAATAATTTACAAATTGCAACAAATGTTGCGAACAACGGAACAACTCATTGACTCAAATTACTCTGTAATGCAAATCTGAACACTTTCAGATGTTTGAATTCAAATGTTTGAATCCTAGCAGGACCTTTCTCAAAGGTATTATGGAAAGCTATCGCAAAAGAAATCCTCACGGTATACCAGCCCAACTAATACATGTAAATATGTAACAGGATTAATTTCACAATTCTTGTGTACATGTCATGTGCATGTATTTGTATCAATTAATTCCTTGTCTGCATCTAAAAAAAAAAAAAATTATTCAACCAGCACCTGGTGATGAACCAAACATTCAGTCAGTTACATGTAAGATGAGGGTTGCCATACCGGTAATTTCATGGTTTGTGATTCATGTTGGCACAGTTGCACTGCATACATACATGTACAGGTACATGTACTGTACGGTACATACACGTGTACATACACGTGTACACTGTACACAATGTACATGTACACCTGTACATATAGTCATATACACGTACAAGTATACACTGTACATGTACATGTACATGTACATGTACATGTACATGTACATGTACATGTACATGTACACACATGTACCTAGTACGTGGTACATGTACATGTACATGTACACGTATTCATTTGAACTACAGTCACATGTACATGTACCGTCGCCCTGAACATGTGCATACATGTACATGTACATGTATCATATGCATGTGATGATACGAGCATACATGTACATGTACATGTATACGTGTACATTGTAGCCTATAGAATGTTTATAGTGCAGTACATTTTTGATGGTGTAAATGTACATGTATGTGTCACACTGTGAATACACACATGTACATTGTTTTTTATTATAACCAAGTTTGACCTAATTTCATTATGCTACTCATTGTCATGTGTAGAATAATGACACTTTGTTAATGCTTTTATAAATCACAGGTTATCGCAACTTCATACTATTACTAACTATAAAAACAAACAAATCAATTCATTTACGGTACAGTAACTGAAGCCTTATTGGGATCAATACCAAAATTGCAATGTAGGCCCACATACTGTACACGTATACATTCACGAAGGATTCGGCCTACCCAGTACTCGGCGTGTAATTACACTAAACAAGTACATTTGTACATGTACTGTATTGCTCAATGCTGTGCAAGGCAGCTCGGGCAAGATTCGAACCCACGACTGTACATGTAGGCCTACCGGTACAGTACCGGTATTTGGTTTTCTAGTGCAACAAGCTGGTCTAGGTCGTGTGGTGGATTCCAATCTATATAGCGGAATCATACTAAATCTACAGTTACTCAATGTGGTATTACATTTGAGGCAGATCAGTGAGGATCCAGACAGTAGGCCTAATCCACATTTACTGAATAGCATCCATACATTTCATCAACAACGGGCAAATTCCATCCAAAAAATTCACATCATACTCGTGTTTACAATTAGTACCTTGGTACCTCTGAGTCTGACTATCTGGCTAATCAAACAGATGTCGCACATCCAATCCCATACTTCAAGTCACCATGGCAACACATTGGTACGGCGCGATACCAACAATTACATTACAATTGGGAGCGTACATTTTGTATGCACCATTGTACAGTACATTGTACGTAAGTGTATACATGCAATGTAGACTGGTGTCAACAATCTCAAAATCATGAATGCCCATAATTTACCTACTGTAGAAGATGTACAGTACAGTCCACTAATGTGGTGAGCGGGTTGGCGGTTGGTGCTCTGTACGTGTACATGATGAAGAAATTTTGTCACCTACATGTACACAATAATATCTGCAGCTAGCCATGCACGTTCCTACGGAATCCTTCCAACTCCCGTGGGATGATAGAATGGAATTCTGACACCAGTGATATTACAAAATGTGCTATCTCTCAGTCTTAATACTAGCATTATAGCAAGCTATACAAACATTGAAACTAAACACTGACAAGATCTTTGATTTACACATGTACAGGTATATGTAGGCCTATCTGATTAAAATTTAAGTGTATTTATTTCAGATACCGTAATAAAGAAACCAATGTTTTTCAAACGTGTACGTACATAGTTCTCAAAAGTGAATTGGGAATTTAAAATTTACTAATTCACACATTTGAATAATTGAGTGTGCATTCATCCACGGATTTGAATGACCAATAGCGATTGGTCGCATTATTTATGGGTTAAACAAGGCAGTCATGCATAGTGTATACATTGTAACGTTAAGATTTGTACTACATGTACCAATACCATCCCAGTCCAACTACCACTTAGGCACTACCACTACCAGTACCAGTACCAGTACCACTAGTACCACAGTACACAAATTATGGCACTCAAACCAATAATAAATGTGTGGAATAGTTAATATTTCTCAGCATCTTAACATTTTGAAAGTGATTTGGGCGTAATATTTTTTTTTTTAATCACAACAGGCACCAGTCGATAGTACTTTTATTATTACATTGTATTACTAGTACTACTAGACAGGTCACTCTGAAATTTGTAATTTGTAAATTTTTCAACAATTTTATCATATTCATTCAATGGCTACACACGTGCACCATGCGGAATATTCTAATTCCAAGGTTGGCAAGGGTGAGGAAATTATCTTCTTCTTTTAGTTTTAAACACCGAAAAACCAGAGAGAAATTAAGAAGAGGGGGGGGGGGGATCCGGAGAGAATTCGTAGCAGCAGGATCTAACCCTTGCGCTGCAGGCCAGCCCAACCTAACGTCCGCCATTATAAGTTAGTATCACACATCACACATGCACACCACACCATCGTTCCAAATCGTCATTAACTTTTGGCCGGCCCTCAACCATTTTGTGGATCTACCTCTTCCTCCACGCACCCCTCGAAAAAAATAAAAATATGAAATAATGAATCCCAAAAAATAGTAGACAAATAAATAGGCAGGGTTTTCCCTCGTGACCCCACAACGGGTTAAACAATGGAAGGGGTAACGCCGGGGAGAGAAGGGATGGCAGAAATAAAGGGTGTCCCGCGGATGGAGTCAAAAACAACTCACCTTTTTTTATGGATGTAGCCGAACAAAGACACCGTCAAGTTGCGCCAACGGCCACACAGCGGTGCGTTGCGAGGGTTATTTCGGGTGCCTTATTTCGGATTTCTCTTTTTTTTTTCCTCTTTTTTTTTTTTTCCCCCCCTTCGGTGGTGGTACGGTAGTAGTAGAGGGGGCGACAGCAACAGAAAGCACCTGCTAAGCACGCTGATGGTCTGTACGTAGTAATAGATGGGGTGTTTCAGCTCCAACGCACACACACACGTACACACGCACGAGCAACGGGCACACCAAGTATCTCTCCTCCACACACAACAACTGGTCCCAACTCCCCAACACTTGTTCTTTCCCCCGGTAACACCGTCCGATTTCTCTGCCCCGGCTCTCTCGCTTTCTTTCTATCTACGGCTGCTGGCCCGACCGCGAACTGGCTATCGTTCCACTGGGGGGCACACACACACGGTCATGAATATTCCTCGGCGGTCCCACGCATACAAGTGGGTCAAAGCCACGGTTGGTGGCGAAGAAAAAAGCAAGAAAAACCGGAGGCCCGCTGGAATGGGGGAATTATTAGCCTCACGTACGATGGCGCTGGTACTAGTGCCTATTCATTTTTTTTGTGTACTGTATGTAGTGCAGATGCTATAGTATAGGGGAGACCACACGTCGCGCTAGTATAGCCACTGCACCCGCTTGTATTATGCATGCAACCCACCGTACCGATGCCCAGTGCGCCAGATTGACTTTACTACGGTGCCCCCGTAAGGTCACCTCCAAGGTCTCAATAAATGATTCAACTCGTTCGATAGATGGCGTCATGGCAGGGAAAATTATTATGTTTACAATAATGTTCGGTCAAGTCTTCGATCACCGGTAGGTTTTCAACCAAAGCAAAATACGCGCCATCGGCTCTGCTTGCTTGGTGGGGGAAAACAGCATATCTTACTTACATAGTAAAAGCAAGTTAGTTTGAGGTTACTCGTCCGTTACCAATAAATTTCAGGAATCTTTACTCCACTTTCCAGAAATATCACTGTAATTAAAAACGACGGCTCCTGCAAAGAAATGAGAGCGTAATTTCCATCATTATTCAGAAAATAAGTATTAAGAATAAGAAAATAAGAATTAGTATGATTACGTTTAAGCTGACGACAGCATTGTAAAAATAATTGTTGTCATTGTAAGCGTAGCCGCGGCCTTCATGGGCCTCCGTACAATGTGCACCCTGCAATCACGTTTAGTTGGACAGAATCTGGGTTCTCTAGTGCCGACTGACCAATTAGCGCCTACCTTATTATTAAAAACATCCGGTGAACCTTCGACCGTTACGAATTATGAAAACGGCGGTGTACACGCGTTTTCACTTTCGCAATCGTCTGTGTTCGCTGATAGCGTGACTGCGTGAAGCGCCAAGAGGCATAAAATAAAACAATGACACCGCATGGTGATATTTTTTTTATGATTATTGCCTGAATCTATTGTATTTTCTGAACTGCGTTGACTAAAAGACCGTAGTCGCTTCGTGAGAAAGGGAAGCACAATTCGTGTTTGGAAACAAAATCACAAAAGGGATTTCGAATCAAAATCACACATTGCGCAGATCCGCGTTCTACATCTGATGTAGAATCATGAAACGTTCTGTCGATATACCGCTGTAGAAATGGTCAGAGTAGATTCAAGAATTCTGATCTTTAGAATATCACTGTGGCGGATAAATAATTATTTTAGTTTCACATGTGGCCTACACAAAAGTATGGTTTGTTTGGTCGTCTATTTTGTTCAATTGATAAAGTTTGAATGATAATCTTTGACCTGTACTACAGCGCGGTGTTAGTTCCCTGATGGAGACGATCATTCAATGGACTATAATTTTGGTTGAATCGTTCGTCCGAACACTTTGGGGTCAAACGGAATGGCGATGTGGGAGTGGTTGCGATCTGCTAGTGTTTCCTTCCTCCATGGTGCAACCCATGCGCGCGAAGACCAGAGCGCGCAGTTTTGTTTTACTGCCCCAATAATCTCAATCCAGCACAGTCAGTGCTGTTTGCATCAATACCCTTTGGCTCTTGCAATTATTATTGTGAGTTTCCTGTCCCATTCAGGAACCTGATTATACACGCACTGTACTCGGGAGGAGGGTGGTCACGCGACTAGTCTCCCGTTTTCCGCACACTAAATCAACACACATTCCAAATCTAACCAGGCATGATGATATTCTGCAAATGCGCCCATAGATCACAATTAGTTCTGAAGGAACTACAATTCTCTTCTGCTAACCGTATCATAATTCCCATGCACTCAGCGTACACACTTCCAATAGATAGGGCTACACACCCCGTCTGTACCAAGGGAAGGATAATTATTATCCCCTTTCTAACGCGCGATGATTTTGGAACTTTTGGAATTCAGGCTTTCAAACTTTTCGCGGTCTGACAAATGAGATGCAGTACAACCAGACAAGATGTAAATAGTGGGTTACGATTTGGCATGATATTCACGATTAATTTTGGAAGACGAAAACAGCTGCTTTACTGTGTATACCGACTTAGTATACAAGCAAGCAAAGGAACACAAATTAATGCAATCGAAACAAGAAATTAGAATGAAACTGGTATCAGGCTCATTTGGAACCAACTTTCTGTGAAGTAGGTCTACGATACCAGAATGGTTATAGCATTCTATTGGTTTATTATCTTTCTGTCTTTCCGTCTTCCTTTTCGTCTTTTATGCAGATTGCTAAAGGTAATGCTTTTGTATATTTCGGCTAGCATACAGAACACAAATCCCCGTCTTTTTTCTGTAAGGGCTCACGTCCAGTAAGGTTAATAAAAAATCCCTTCATTTAAATGTCGGTCCTATCATTTTCCTCTTAATTTTTTTTTTTTAAAGTCGGGTGACTGTCCCTGTTTGTAACACTTCCCTCTAAGTTTTGTAATTGGATCTAGGCCTATATCGTTGACGCGGAATTCGCGATCGGCCAGAAATTTGTATCAGCCAGTGCGTCACTCGCGGCCTCGGGCCTGATTTCGTTTGGTCATCGCGTGGCCGTCGTTCGGCAAATAAACCACGTCCACGCTACCGGATTGAACTGACTCTGAACAATAAATTGTGTTTCTGCGAAGTAGAATGTGCCTTTATAGCTCTCAGCTCACCCGTGCAAGCGTGTAATAAGGGGACCTGCCCTGCCAGACCCCGGCCCACCATGGTTCGGCCGCTCAGTGTCTCTATCTGCCCGCAGAATGCTGAATAATCTCCTCGTTAAAACTCGACGCTTGTTCGAAACAGTAACCACCCGTTTGCATTCTTTGGTGCCTTCAGTTTAGATGAGGGAACTGAAAATACCCACGGAGAACCATTAGATTAGATTATTATTAGATTAGATTTATTTGTCGTGCTGAAAATAACATGAAAATTGATTTCCCAGTGTATCATTCTTCTCCAATATTGAAATCAAAGACAGGCCCCCAAATAAATACTTGCCCGCACCAAAACAAATTTGCCCCAAGCTGACATCACAATCATGGAAAGCCCTGGTTACGCCACTACTGAACCCCCCCGCAAAACTGTGCGATCAACGGGTAAGCTGAGAATAATAAAGGCGTTCGAAAGAGCGCCCTCTATCAGCTGGTTTTCACCCCGCGGTACTCGTCCGGCGGGGACTGAAGTTTATAATTATAGCCCCTACCCAATATTTACATTATTATTCTTTAAAAAAAACACCGGTTAATTATTCAATTATAATGTGCGAAATGTACGTGTTGTTGGCCTAACTAATGTACAATTACACCATGTATGTTCATTGGCAAAATGACATAGGCCCCCTTTTATCTTCTAATTCTATGGCTCGATCGATCGTTTTCATTCTTGTGGGATCGGCTGGTACTACTACTAGACTAGTGTCAGGATCGAAACGTCTAGACTATTCAGTAGGGGGCCTGTTTGGGGGAATTCAGATAAAGAAATAGACAAAATGTCCAAGCGAATGCTCTCTACTTGGGAGGGATTTATCAGCTTGTTGCTTTCGTTGAACCACAAGCATCTTTTACAGATTAAAAAACGAATAATTTGCAACAGCACAGTCTGTTTATTATAAACCTAATTTCAAACTCTGCTTAATTAACTACTATCGCTGATGATATCATAATCATTATGACCTCGGTGAGTTGCTATAATTATTCATGGAGGATAGTCATGATCAACAGTTTGTTCGGTGTTCTCGGAAACTGAACACATAAGGTGATTCTATTTCCTATATCATAATATGTTCATCAAAACCAGCACCCTGGCTTAGGCTGGCTTGTTCATTTTGCAAACTACAAAAACAGACATCCAGAACAAAGTTTTACCTTACGCCCACAACTCCCAGGTATACCCACAGTGCAATGCGACAGCGTATTCGGACATTTTGTACAATACGCGTAGTGTGTACAAATCTGTTCCATACATGTACACATGTACACATGTACATGTACATGTACAGTACATGTACAAGTACAGTACATGTACACACTGTACATGTACTGTACATGTACTGCAGTACAGTCAGTAGTACTGTTGTAAAATGGCGGACCTGAAGGCACTGGAACACGCGACGCTCAAGGTATTCCGCTGGTTTTGTCCTCTTTTTCATCCCCTTTAAATCCTCACATTCACTAAACTCGTGTCTCTCGAATTGAATGAGATACTGGTTTAGCGAATGGCAGTAAAGAATGTAGTTTTTAGGGCGGATGAAAGGCGGAAATTGAAAGTGAAAAACAGACTGGTTTTAAGTACTTCATGTTTGGTTTGGCCATGGTAAATGATGGTTTGGCTAATGTCGTTTCGCCATTTGCTTGATAACACCCGGCTTATTCAATCTAGACAGTCTGCACAACTTCTTATCCGTGGCAATCCGGAGTTGGTAATAATCGCAAGATAGGATCGTCGACTTGCTTAGGGAAGAGAAAGGAGGGTTATGATTACCCGAACTTGGTTGGTGTACAAAATATTAATTGAAAACATTATATCATTGAACTGAGATGTTTGTTTTGGTTAGATCGTTGTGACTTGTGGGTTTTCCTAAAGACCTTTTTTTTAACATTGCCCACAATTTACTAGTAAACAAAACTAGATCCATTCACACTACAATCACTTACATGCTGTTGAGTAAATTAAGACTAAGACTAAGAGGAGTAATATTAGGAAGAGGAGGAGAGGAAAGAGAAGTGTGACGTGGGTGTCCAGCCGCCTGAAGTGAAAGGGTTAAAACATCGGGAAATAGACCTGGTATTAAGTGGTAAAGAGAGCGCAACACAAACAATTGGGCCATGACATGATTGTAGAATCTGGGCTCAAAATATTCACTGGACCGAGGACCGAGTCTAGTGATTTTGGCGTGGGTCTAGTGCCAAGTGTCACCGCACTGGACCGGCTGTCTGTTGTTTTTTTCTTGCACCATCATGACCATGAACAAAATGACATTCAGTCATTTGGATATTGCCAAAATCATTCAGGTCCAGTAATATTCTTCAGTTACTAGACCTGTTGTCTAGTGTATTTTTTCGTGAAGTTCGAGCCCTGGGTTATTATGGTTATCGTAAGCCTTATCCTCCCATACCCCCAGAACTGTGGGGTTCTACGTCGTCCGCTGCTCTCCCGACCGGAACCCCACAGATAACTAGGCTTTTTTCCCATAGGCTTCTGTGTAACTGCTTCATTTGGCCCAAGATTTCTAGCAAATGTGGTTTACATACCACGCACCTGTGTGCAACTGTCCATGTGGCGAAAATGTGTCGATTTCCCCCCAAAAATGGGCGAAAACCTCCCGGTTTGGTCGCAAGATTCAAATGGCAGCGCCGCAACTGGCAGTCTGGTCCCCTGTACGTCTTCGCAGCAAGGCGCTATACCGTACTACAGGGACCAGACTGCCAGTTACGGAGCTGCCGTTTGAATGTTTGGAGGTTTTCGCCCATTTTTGGAGGGAAATCGACACATTTTCGCCACATGGACAGTTGCACACAGGTGCGTGGTATGTAAACCACATTAGACGTAGAACCCCACAGTTCTGGGGGTAATCCTCCCAAGGGTCCCGAGGGTTACGGTTACTGCAACTAGACTTGATCACTGATGTTAGGTGATGTTGCACCTCAAGAGATAGAGGACTGTGGATCTGTGATACATGTACTTCCGTTGCAAATAATCTTCATAGAAAATCTTCTGATATCAATCCATTTGTTGCTTTGAAATGAACCCCATGGAAGATTGGAGTTAAATACATACAGTGTCATCCACATTGATAAATGATTGCTCTTGTCTTTCTTGATCTTGTGCTTACAGGTGCCCTATGAAACGTTAAACAAGAAATTCCGCAATTGTCAGAAGACCATTGATAGGGAGGTCTCCCACGTTTTGCAGGTAAATAACATTGTACGATGGTAAACCAGTGTCCGATTGTGAAAGATTACATCTTTCTGCATGTGGAAAGTTTGCGGTGACACCATATAGGCCTAAGTCATCTCTTTCGAGTGTGGCTCCCCATCCTGGCAGAGACTAGTTGACTATTTGGGAAGGCCACCATCTAAGGGCTGGATAACTCAGATGGAATGAGCACTGGTGTGCCAACGACTAGTTAACTATTTGGGAAGGCCACCATGCAAGGGCTGGATTAATCAGATGGTAAGAGCGCTGGTGTGCCAAAGACTAGTTGACTATTTGGGAAGGCCACCATCTAAGGGCTGGATAGCTCAGATGGTAAGAGTGCTAGTGTGCCAAAGACTAGTTGACTATTTGGGAAGGCCACCATCCAAGGGCTAGATAGCTCAAATGGTAAGAGCGCTGGTGTGCCAAAGACTAGTTGACTATTTGGGAAGGCCACCATCTAAGGGCTGGATAGCTCAGATGGTCAGAGCGCTGGTGTGCCAAAGACTAGTTGACTATTTGTGAAGGCCACCATCTAAGGGCTGGATAGCTCAGATGGTAAGAGCGATGGTGTGCCAAAGACTAGTTGACTATTTGGGAAGGCCACCATCCAAGGGCTAGATAGCTCAGATGGTAAGAGCGCTGGTGTGCCAAAGACTAGTTGACTATTTGGGAAGGCCACCATCTAAGGGCTGGATAGCTCAGATGGAATGAGCACTGGTACGGTAATTCAGAGGTCTCGGTCCGGTCCAAGTTTTCTTTGCCAATTTTGTAAACACAGTGATTGATAAGCAAATTAGCAGGAGCCACCTCAAGGGAACTCCTGCTGCATAAACTGTAAGCAAGGGATTTGCAGTGTGGTAGTTGAATCTATGGCTGCCTCTTGAAGGGTATGGAATGTATTAATGTCATTACAGGTCCACAATGAGCTGGAGAAGTGCCTTGAGAACACAGGGGCCACAGTGGGAGCAGTGGTCAACATCTTAGATTCCATGGTGGACAAGCTGAGTGCTCTCAAACGGAAGGTACATGCAGATCTTGTAACGCTGTAGGCTGTGGTGTGGTGGGCTGGAGAGAGGGAAGGCAAGGCAGCTAGACACTTTTTGGCAAGCTGCAAAGCTAAGGGGGCCTGATTCATTGTACAATTTATCTGTCTGTCTGTCCATCCTGCTGTCAGTCCGTCCGGCCGCCTGTCTGTCTGTCTCTCTGGCCGTCCGTCTGTTCTGCCATCCACATGAAATGTTAAAACTTTCATTCAGAGGATCTCACATGATAACGCTAGTCATGTTCACTTTCTGCATCTGACAAGTAATGTCATTTGGTGCATTCCTCTAGTCTGTCACAGAACCCAGTCATAGCAGCTGCAGCCAATCATTCAGACGTTAATTTTTTTTGCAAATTAAATTAATGCGCGTACTGCACGCGTACGTAGCTATCTTTGCACCAAAGCTAATGTCGTGTGTCACATATAATCTGTAGGCCTAATTACACAATGTAGGCCTATTGGAAAAAATTGTCTCCAAATATTCTGGTGATTTTTTTTTTTTTTTTTTTGGGGGGGGATGTCATTCTGGACAGGGTCTGTGGCAATTTTTTTTCTTTTTTTTTCGGACGGAGCCTAAAATATGGGTCGGTCGGAAATGAGAACCACGGAAATAAAAAGGGGCGCCCTAACTATTGCAAACTGCTCAGATTAAAATGATCAAAATGCAAATATAAAGAAAAGAAGGGCCTTACTATTGGATCCAAGGAGGACCTTGTTCAAGGGCGGAGAAAGGTCCTGCAAGGAATGAAACATCAGACCCTCCCAATTGTTGTATTACAGTGGAGCGTCGCTATAACCAACATCCCGGGATCCATGACAATTGTTCGGTATAGCGGTCGTTCGTTATAGCAGTTGCGGCCACATATTTTGTGCACAAAAATCGGGAGCCAAAGGGCATGTTCGATACAGCCAAATATCCAGGTATGCAACTTTTTGGATTTCCGCGTTTTTTTTATTCGGCCGTAAAAAATAAAATCCGTAAAAAAAAAAAAAAAAAAAAAATTATATTTTTTCTCCCCTAACTATTATTCAAAACACATGCTGAGATCAGGTTAAAAACTTTGAGGTTTACTTTTCATTTTGTGTAAACAAAAATTCAATTTTCTGCGTGTATGCCTTGAAAAAGGTTAAAATATGTCACTCAGCTTAAAGTCATAAGTGGTCAAAAACTTCTCAGAATGCACCACAGAGCATCTAGAATCCAAACCCCAGCGTCTAAGGGCTTCATGCTTTGCGCCCGCAGTTTCATTCGGACATTTTCCTCTTTTTTTACAATTCAAGAGTTGCATGCCTGAATATCGGTATACCGGCGTTCGTAATAGCGACGTTCCACTGTATACTTGAAAAAATAATCAATTGCTTAAAACTGATGAAAGAGATGAACTTTACCCCCAGGCCAATGAGTCCATTACCCAAGAGGAAGACAGCGCACGCGTGGTCAAACGTCGGCTGGAACACCTCAAGGAATACGAAGGGTCCACAGGGGCTGCCCTGGCCTACTGGAAGAAGAAGCGCGTGGACCGCATGCTGGTGGAGTATTTCCTACGCGCTGGCTACTACGAGACAGCCATCAAGTGTGCCAGGCACGCCAATATTGAGGCAAGTCCTCCGCTGGCTCTGTGGAGACCCCTCAATGTGGGCCCCACCCTAGCTTAGACAAACTGGTGAACCCTTTTGGGAGTCTGGTTTGCCGCGTAACTTCAATTTCAATTTGTTCTTCATGTGACACGTACGTGAAATTTGTTGTTCCCTGTACAGCAATAGAAACCACAAAAATGCAGGGATGTAAGAGTTCCGGAAATTTCTGTATTTCCGGAAATGGCGTGATTTTATTAATTTTTGATTGATTTATTTTTATTTACTGGTATTAGTATTTTTGTATGTTAAACAGGTATCTCAAACTGCTAATTTTTACGATATGAAGCCTTTATCTTAGTATCTTGGTGAATACTCTGTACTACATGTATATAAAGCCAAAAACCTTCAAAATTGGAAACAAACCATATCCTGGATGGAGCTTATGCCCGAGCCTAAGCCTTAATTTCGTAAACAGCTTTAGTCTTAAATGCTGGATCCCCTCTCCCCCCATCTCTGTACTCGTCTCCAATGTACAGTTTCATATTCTGACGAATAACAATCTGCTTGTGTTGTGTGCTGTGGTTGTTATCATAGTGCTCCCCTCTGATCCCATGTTATTTGTGCATTGTGGATTGTTTTTGTTCTGCAGGACCTGACTAATATCGAGCTGTTCTTGATTGCCAAAGAAGTGGAGGAGTCTTTGCTGAGGCGGGAAACGTCCTCTTGCCTAAACTGGTGTCATGACAACAAATCCAAACTGAGGAAAATCAAGGTGAGAGCTGGACGGCCAAGGTTGAGCCCCCTAAGCGTGTCTGTGGTTGATCATCCGTACGCAAGGGGTTACCATCTTACGAAATTCACCAAACCACCAGGAACAATGTATTTCTGTATATCAGCAGCAAGAACACAGTTACTCAACTGCCACATCCTTTCCTGTGACTCTCTTACCAAGAAACACTACGCAATACCTGCATCGCTATCGCTCAAACATCAACCTTTTCTCCGCTCATAGAGCACCCTAGAATTCAACCTAAGGACGCAGGAATTCATCGAGCTTATCCTGCTCAACAAGCGGGTGGAGGCGGTGCGTCACGCTCGCAAGTTCTTCAGCTCCTTGGAGGGGGAGCAGCTAGCGCAGGTGCAGAGAGTCATGGGTCTGCTGGCGTTCCCCATCAACACGGACGTCTTGCATTACAAGGTGAGCACCCACCGAGTGTCTCTATGCCTCATTCTCTACTCCCTCGGAAAAAGTGAGGTTAAAGCCACCGCTAGAAATGAGAATACCAGCTTCACTGAACCAGGGGTCGATTTCACCAAACTAAATCGTAACATACGATCAATAGCAAGACAATGAGCGATGCACAGAAACCATACGGTGTATCACAACTTGCGATGGGTTATTCATTGTAAGTTGAGTTACGATGCATCGTGAGGCTTTGTGAAATCCAGCCCCGGAGGTGAACTGTACTGGGATTTCAACCCCAGGCCCCTGGTGTAGCATACTCCTCCTTACGAGATTGGAAAGAAGCTGCCCTCCACTTTTTGTCGTCATCCCTGGACTGCTTTAGTTCAGGTTTACAACTAATAGTGGCTTGGATCTGAATGAGAACAGGGAGAATGATTGATACCTGCAGATATTCGACAGTTATAGCCCAAATGCATCTGACAGGCAACCCAACTGCGTCCAGTCAGAGTGGCTGCTTTTCAAATTGCTTTATTTAAGGAAGTGAGGATGATTATCTGGTATGTCATCTACTGCAGTCAGAATTGGCAGTTGTTGGGTTAGTTCACCATATCATGGTTGATAGTGGAGATGGTTGGAGTGGACCAGTATTTGAAGCCAGTCCTCTGGTCTACTATACAAGAATGGAGTGAAATGATTCACTCCTCTCCTGCCCCATCTCCTTACATCCACTCCAAGGAGCTGCTAGACGGTCACCGATGGCAGCAGATTGTGGACCAGTTTCGGGAGGAGAACTTCAAGTTGTACCAGCTGAACAACACGCCTGTCCTCACTGTTTCACTGGAGGCAGGGCTTGCTGCAATGAAGACACCGTATCCTTGCTATAAGCGTGAAATAATTGCCAGCACTGTCGGACTTTGAAGATAGTTGTTTTCCAGGCATTGACATTGTGAGAAACCAATGTGGCCGTAGCATGCGTGCTTGCAATTGTAATGGATTTAAAGCTTACTAACTAATCCCTACCCTACCTCCTGCCCTTCCCTTTGATCTCATCCTAGCCCGTCTATCAGCTATCCTCTTTGTCCTTTGTCATCCGTGTAACCCTATTGCTCTCCCCATCCAATTGGTTTTGGCCTTTGAGAAACGTCCTGCTAGGATTGAAGCGTCAGGCCCTTGAATTGGTAGTTGGGTCATTTGCAGAAGTATTATTTGGTGAATGTGATTAATGATACATTTGATCCTGTGTGATCTTGTTGCTCAATCCTGGCAAAATGCTGTCTGGCCCATGCGCTTAGCAATCTAGGAGTATCCATCCTTTAGGGATGTAAGACCTCCAGAAATTTCCGGTTTTCTGGAAATGGCGTGATTTTGTTGCCCGGATTTCCAGAAAGGGCATTTATTTTCTATTTTAAATTAATTTTAAATTTTTTCCCCCTTTCATTTCCCCCCCCATTTTCTTCATTCCCCCCCCCCCCATTTTATGTCAAACTGGTATCTCAAACAGCTCAATTTTTTATGTTGAAACCCTAAAATCGGAAGGGCGCCTGCACCCCTGCCATGAATTTTGCAATCGCATCTCTCGGTCGCGTAAGTGCTGAATCACAGTCGCACAATATATCGGCCTTCGTTGGTTTTCAGGAAACTCAATTTTTTATGTTGAAACCCTAAAATCGGAAGGGCGCCTGCACCCCTGCCATGAATTTTGCAATCGCATCTCTCGGTCGCGTAAGTGCTGAATCACAGTCGCACAATATATCGGCCTTCGTTGGTTTTCAGGAAATGACTTTGTCGGTCACTTACATCCCTGTTCCTTAACCCGCACTGATTGGTGGACAGGCAATGCTACAGTGAGAACAACAAGAATGCCGAGTGTCCAGTGTGCAGCAAGAACCTGAATGAGTTGGCCAGGAATCTTCCATATGCACACTGTGCTCAGTCCAGACTGGTCTGCACAATATCAGGTCAGTATTGTCTCCGGTAGATACCTCTTTACACAGTAGAGGTTTTTCAGTCGCATGCTTTTTGACGGTCAGCGTTCAAATCAATCGGAATGTCCTACGGAAATACTCAGATTCGATATTAATTGCCTGCGCTTCTACGGATTTGGACGCTCCTGCGGACATGCTAATTAGCCTTTGGCGGTCAGGTGACGTCATGTGAAAAACCTCTATACCCGCCAATGTTGACTGTTGGCATTCTCTACAGGAGTGTGGTTCCCACACTAAGTCAAATAAGTCAAATAAGCTGAGTGTAACTTGCAACTGCCAGAAATTGAAGATAGGGTATCCAATTGTAACTATATAATCTACTCCACTTTTCATCCAATTTGCAGGCAATATCATGAATGAGCACAACCCACCTATGATGCTTCCTAATGGCTATGTTTATGGAGAATGTGTAAGTTGGAATTATGTCAAGGTCATCCCTTTCCTTCTAGCTTTGCAAAATGGCAGGAGACCCCGTTTGTGTGTGCAACCTTCCCATACCCACAGGCAATCCTTTGGCCCAGTGGTTGCAGCACACTGCCAGTAATTTAGTTTCTGGCAATTTGCTTATGAATGTAGTTCAATCCAATCAGATCCAATATTAAGTTATCCCACAGGTTTTTTTTTTATCATGCATCGTTAACACTAGTTGACTATTCAATTCAATTGGACATTTATCTTCACATTGACATCCTAGGTATACAATTCAATTATGTATAAACAAAACATTCTTAAAGACAGTATGCAATTATGTGTAATTATTAGATGATGGCAACATGAAGGAAAAGGGTGAAGCACAGGTTTTGTACCTTTCCCTGGGACCTATTTGGGATAGCTGCCATTTAAGGCCTGGGTAGCTCGGATGGTAAGAGCACTTGTATGCAAAACCAGAGGTCTTAGGTTGGACAATGGTCAACCAAAGTGTCCAATTGTGAAAGATTACATCTTTTTGCATCCCCCTTGGGTAAATATATTCATGTGGAAAGTTTGCGGTGACACCATATAAGTGATCTATTTCGAGAAGGAGTGTGGCTCCCCGCCCCGGCAAAGACTTGTTGACTACTTGGGAAGGCCGTCATCTGAGGGCTGGATAGCTCAGATGGTAAGAGTGCTGGTACAGTAATCCAGAGGCGTCGGGTTCAAGTCCCAATCCAGTCTAAGCTTTCTTTTCCATTTAAAAGAAAAACTACGCATGATTATTGTGCAAGGATGTCACCACATTGGCTCTTTTGTCTACATTTGCATTTTGCAGTCTCTAAGAAACATGGCCGCTGAAAATAACGGCGTGGTGACGTGCCCCAAGACCAAGGAGAAGTTCACGCTGGACCAGATAGAGAAGGTATTTATCATGTGAGGACCCGAAGTGAGGAGAGAGGGGACGGATTCCTAGGCACTACGCTCGGCAGGACAGGCCCGGAGTGTCTGGGCCATCACTGTCCGCATGTGCAGTCGCATGAGTGTCGTGGGATTATCTGAAGGCCATTACTACAGGGTGTACCTCCCGACTCCTGAAAGTATAACGCTCTGCCATCGCTTTAAGATTAGACCGGACCGTGTGGGGCTTTTACCCAACGCATGGTCTCAGGCTCCATTTCTGCCATCCATATGCGAAACACGCAGGCCTTTTGGACGCACTGCTGAATTGGATACAATGTTTAGAATGAGATATATGTGTGCACCTCAGCTACAAACCCCCCCCCCCCTGGGAACCTGTGTGTTGTCAGCTGTGGGGTGGCACAAATGGAGCCATGCGTGAAGCTGGAGCGATGGATTGGAGAAAGGTTGACTAGCCAAGGAGTTTTAGGGGCCATTTTTCATGGAGCTGCTGAAGTGGGCAAAACATGAAAACTCTTCCTTCATTAAACATGATAGCCAACCATCCCTTCGGGTGATGCTCTTTGCTTTGGACTTGTCTTTGACTAGTTGTCAGAAAGCACCAAATGCAAATAGATCTGCAGCAGCCAGCCCCGTTATTTTAAGGCCAAGTTTGTTGCGATTTTGCAAGGTTTTTTTGGGGGCCACTGGTGGGTGGCACAGACACATACAGTGGAACGTCGCTATAATGAACATCCCGGGAGCCATGAAAATTGTTTGGTATAGCGGTCGTTCGTTATAGCAGTTTCGGCCACATATTTTGTGCACAAAAATCGGGAGACAGAGGGCATATGTTCGTTATAGCTGAATGTTCAGTTTATCAGCATTTGTTATAGGGACGTTTCACTGTACAGCCTATAGACGAACAGCAGCTTTTGAAATCTAGAGAATGTAATTGGGGGACGGGACCAACGTGCCTGCGATGTGACACGCATTGAACGTTGTCAATGGCTGGTGCTGCTATGTGCAACCTCTGCTGTCCGTCTATGGATGGATGATGACTGTGGTAGGTTGATCATAGTGGGTGGCGCCCTCTTGTGGTCCAAAGTGTCCAGTCTTGGCTGGTGTATGGGACGGAAAGAGTTCTGAGACCCAATTTGACTCCCATGCAGTCAAATATTTTTTTAATTTTTTTTTTTATTCGCTTTTAACCACTTTGTGCCGGGCCTTTTTCCAGTGCCAGTGATCAACATACGAGGGATTTTGAATAATGTCACTTTCATATTTCACTTCGGGTACAATATGTGTCTCTGAAATATACCAATAAGAATACACTGAGGGGAAGGTTTGCAGTGACATTATGTTCATCGTCTCTTGTGCGATGGAGTAGTGTGGCTCTGAAAAGAGCCGGTTGCTCAACGTTTTCGGGCAGTGTGCACTTTGCCCATAGCCACACCAGCTGTGCTCAGAAATTGGCAGGGCCCGGTGCAAAGTGGTTGAAGCATTTTTGTGCATGGACAGTGTAGAGTTGGTTGTATTGCAGCTGTTGCGTTGGGAGTTGTATGGTGCAGCGGTTTGATAGCCCTGTAACAGTCGGTGGTAGTTACACATATAAAACATTCAGTCATCTGGACGTTGTGCTTCCATAAACAGTTACAGAAGCACATGAACATCAAACCTTCTCACTTAGTTTGTCTGAGCACGACCTGATTGGATATTACTCAACAATGTTAGAGGGCTTAAGGTTTGGATCCTAGGAGGACCTTTCTCAAAGGCATTCTGCCTGGCAGGACCTTGCTCAAATGCAGAAATGCCCTGCTGGCATAGAAACCTTACGCCCTCTTGAAATGTGCATTTTGCTCTTTAAAGCCCCTACACAACATTGGTCAAGGTCAAAGAATAGCATCCATACGTTGTCTGATCCAACATATGCATGAAATAGCACACCTGTGAAAATTTCAGCTCAATCCGCCAACCGAGTCTCGAGAAAATTGTGAAAACCGCTTCATTTGTTTCGCGAAAATGCAGCGTTCAACATCGTACTGTTCCGAAAAATAGTTTAGATCTCGGTGAGACGTAAACTATTTGTTTTACTCATTTCTCCCAAAATACAACATTTTAGGTAGAAATATTTCAGTGAGAGGTTTCTACTATAACCATCTTCAAACTGTATAAGTTTCATGTAAATCTGTGAACATTTCTGTTTTTCGATCTTACCAATGTTGTGTAGGGGCTTAAAGCATTTGCTACATTTGGTTTGTTACTTTGAGTCAGATTTGATATCATCTTTACCCACCTCTAACTAAAGTTTCAAATCTCAATTCAGGTAAAGCCATTCTTTTCATGAAATGTATCTGTTTGGGTGTGTGTGATGCATTTCCGGCTTATTCAGAATAAAAATAAAACCAAGAAAGGGTTTGAGTATGTGTTTTCACAGGGATGAATGTAATGGCTTTCCAGTGAACCCAATATGCAAAATATCCCACACCCTAAATTCAAAATCATCTTAAAAATGACGCAAGACAAAACTGAGTGAAGTCTTTATGAACTGTGTTATGGGATTAAATATGTAAGTAATAACTATTTGGCTTATTTATTAAAACAGAGTACAAGTAAAGCTAATGTAATCTTCCCTGTATCTTTCTTTGACTGCTTACACTATGAACATCTAAACCGTGAAAAAGGGGTGAAAATGTCATTTCGCCGTGAAACTAAAAGTCACTGTGATTTCACGGTGCATTTTACAGTTAATTCACCATGAAAATAATTGCCTCTCTGACCTGATAAGGATATCTTCAGGTCACTAAAAAGACTGTGAAAAAAACCGTGAATATCTTGGGTGGCAAGAGCTTCCAGCCTTGAGGGATGGCTAATTAAATTACCAGTAGGGACCACCAGCCCCCATAGAGGTACTGTATGGTGTCCTTGTAACTGTCACTCCCAGATACTTCTAAATTGCCTCTAGCCATTTGCCACCAGGAATGTGGTCTTGGAGACCACTGGTGAAAACACTGTGAAAATGACTTGGCAAAATGTGTGCCGTGAAATAGGGATGAAAACACGGTGAAATTTCTTTTCACGGCTAAATGACATTTTCATCCCATTTTCACGGTTTAGATGTTCATAGTGTTATGGGGTATACAAATCCCAACAGAACAATGCATACTGTCCCTAGCCCAACATTGGATTGTTGGACACTTTGTCCAGAGTGTGTATAAAACAAAACCAAGGTTTCCTGTCTGTATTGTCCATTTAACCTCTTGGTATTTTCCAAAGTAAACTCATCATAATACAAGACCTTTGTAGATACTATCATCGGTGTCAGTTCTATAAGAAGTGATGTTGCAAACTGCTTACTGACTAAAAATTACCAAGATGCAAATCTCAAAATTTAGTGGGCCTTACGTCTTAGCAGGACCTTTCTCAAAGGCACAGGCATCTCTGTGCCTTTGAGAAAGCTCCTGCTAGGATCGAAACGTCAGGTCCACTAAATTTTGAGAATTCTATGAGAATTAACTTCAGCAGGGAGAGTCATATAGACACGCTGGGTAAAAGCATTGTAATGGCACAAAGGCCTTCAGATGCTACCTCCAGTAATACCCAATTTCATTTTGCATTTTAGTGATCACAACAAGGAGAAAGGGCTCTTTCAACTAGGCATGTGCTGTAGTTACAAAAGGAAAGAAAAAACTGACTCGAATCTAAAACAATTTGTGATAAATACCAAAGAAAATTGGACACTGGTTTGACTCCAATGTGGCTCTGGGTTGGCTTTCAATATATTCAAGGCCTAGTCCCATAAGGTGATGCACCAGCTTGCAACCACATGGCCTCTTAAACGGCAGCGAAATTTACTTCACGTATCCAGAGGGGATTCCACCAAGCCCTCACTATCCATCATAAAACCATCTTACAATGGATAACCCATTGTAAGTGGTTGTATGGTTTCAATGCATCCCTCATCGTCTTGCCATTGGTCCGCCTAGAGGGTGAGCTTGTTGTGCATATGGCCAGTGGGTGGTTAGAAGTGGTCTCGATTCTGAATTCCTTCTGAAGTGTTGGCAATGGCTCAAGTAAGGCCTCAAGTTGAGAGGAGTGAACCAAAAAAAGATGTTTGTGGCTTCGGCTCGGAAGGTACTGCTCTGTTATGAACTGGGAAGGCATCTTTTGCCATGACTTTGAATCCACAACCTATACTGTCCGCCATGAGAGGATGGAGAAGAGAGTAGGGCTACATGTAGCGCCATGATGTTGAAAAGGCTCAGTGATTCAATGAGGGTTTGCCCTGCTGGCATGACATGTACATGCTCAGTGCTTTGCCTGATTGCCTGCTGGAAAACTACCGGCAGCTCGGGCGGGACTGCGACTCCTGCATTCTTGTGCACACGTTAAGCATACTGAGTTGGTTGCCAAACATACTGAACTGTTTAACTATTGCTAAGCACTGGGAATATGTGATTAAATAGATAATTGCCCGATCCCCATTACTTACTGTTGTAATCCACCTCTTTTGTAAAATGTTTGCATGTAAGGTCTCTTGTCAAAAAGATCATCGGTTGGGTATCAGATGATTTGACCCGTCCGATGTCAATTCCACCGGATAGCCATCGTGAATTTTTCACCCCAGAGTCCAGTACAATCGGCTTTCTACCGGGGAAATTTGATCGGTCGGATGAATTCAACCGGCACTCAACTGATGATGTTTTTGACAAGAGACCTAAGTTGATCTTATTTTTGGCTAACCTTTTTTTTCCTAAAAATTTACCCCGAATTGTATTTTGTCCTTGTTTAACCGTTACATGTTTTTTTTAAAAGCATCATTCTTGTAAAGTATTTTATTGTATGATTTCTATAAAGAGATTATTTTGATAAAATTGATTTGTGGCTAGATCCTTTACACAACTGAAGAATGACAAGGAAGATACCAGTATGCTACTGGATGAGTCCGGAGGTTGGTAACCATTCAACACAATAATGTGCTGTCTGTTCTGAAATATTAAACTTGCCGTGAGGTTTGCCTCAGGCTGGCTATTTGTGGAGTCTGGGTGCCAGACTGCCATAGGACGTTGATAGTAGCACTTTCCTTATGAGTAAGCAATGAACCAAAGAAGCCTTGTAAAAAAAACCAGTCTGTTTAATTGGATGTGAATTTCAGCAGAGCTGATTGTTGGTGGGTTATATGGAGGTCGCCAGTGTTGGGGTCCCGGCTGAGGCCTCTGTCTCAAGACTTGTCTCTGGGCTGTATTGTTTTCATGTCTTGTCAATCACGAGGTCTTGAAGGACTGACCTTTCTTTTGTGACCCCTGTGGGAGAGTGCTGTAGCGCAGGCTCATTACATTCAACAAGTCTAGGCTAGATCTGAAGAGATCAGATCTGCTTACAGCTATTGGTAATGGTAACAGTGCACTGAGTGCAACCACTGAAGTACAGGCTTCTCATAGGATTGCCACTAGGGGTAGTCATACCCATAGCCATACCACGACCATTGCTGTCTGAACATCAGAAAGTGATGTAATGCCACTTACAGTACTTCCAAATGCTGTTGGTTAATTCGATTCTCGGTCACATAAAGCTTTTGTTAGCAATCTGGATTTGATAAAGCAGACCGTTTCTGTGCTGATACCAATGTAAATTCCCTAGCAAGCTGTAAGTGATGGGTAACAGGGATCAGATTTGTCGTCCTCCACAAAAGCCCCTGGTAATACCGGTACATATTTGCTTATTCTGTCTTCTTGGCCATTGTTAACCTTTTTTTAACGATCCTGCATAATTTTGAAAAATGGCAAAGAAAACTTTGACTAGACTGGGATTTTGAACCCGAAACCTGGTTTTGTGTACCAGCGCTCTTACCATCTGAGCTATGCAGCCGTTAGATGGTGACAATTAGTCTCTGCTGAGGTGGGGGCACCAGTCACCAACCATTAACTGCTGTATATCTCCAGGGACCACACCTTGCAAACCTTAATAATGTTACTGAAAAACCTTAATAATCTTGTAATGCTGTATGGCTTTTCTAACCACAACCTGTTTATTCCATTATATTCACCTAAATGTTTCAGTTTGGCATTAATACCCTTTAAAAAAATATTTATGTATGTATACTTTTCAACCAGTCAGTTTATTTAAAGTGATATACAAAAATGTTGCAAACTGCAGTCAGTTTATTGTCGTTTGTTCACCACAAGTGTTTATTTCTTTAACAAAGTGAGACCATCAGAAGGCCTCTGTTAAGAGTGATAATTTCAGTATGATTGTACACATTAACAAGCTTCACAAAATGCAACAATTTACAGTTATTAAACCATTATTCTAACACCAACAAAGACCAAGGCTAGTAAATAAATGACAATGAGCAGAGCAGTGGATATGTGTAGTCTATTTGTTGTGTGTATTTTTGTGATGTTCGCCTAGAATGGTCTACAGAAGTTGCAATGTTACCAAAGATTTTGTGAGATGCTTTCCAAAATTATATCAACTGTTGTCTCAAGATATTGGCTTGTTAAAGGCCCAATACAACATTGGGAAGAGATGTCCTCAGATTTCCCTGTAATTTACACAGTTTGTAGATGGTCATGATAGAATCCTCATATTGAAATCTTACGGTCTGGGATCCTGTACTTCTCGAGAAATCTTCACTCAAACATTGACAAATATCTTTACTAATGTTGTATAAGGCCTTTAATGGTTGTGCCAAGTGACGGTGATTAGAATGATGAAAGGAGGAAGTGGAGGAGGAATATGATGATGATGATGATGATGATGATGATGAGGATGATGGGGATGAGGAGGATGATGATGATGATGATGGTGATGATGATGATGATGATGATGATGATGATGATGATGATGATGATGATGATGAGGATGATGATGATGATGAGGATGATGATGAGGATGATGGGGATGATGAGGATGATGATGATGAGGAGGATGATGAGGATGATGAGGATGATGATGGTGATGATGATGATGGTGATGATGATGATGATGATGGTGATGATGATGATGATGATGATGATGATGATGATGATGATGATGATGATGATGATGGTGATGATGATGGTGATGATGATGATGATGGGGATGATGATGATGATGATGATGGGGATGATGATGATGATGATGATGATGGGGATGATGGGGATGATGGGGATGATGATGATGATGATGATGATGATGGTGATGATGATGATGATGGGGATGATGGGGATGATGATGATGATGATGATGATGATGATGATGATGATGATGATGATGATGATGGGGATGATGGGGATGATGATAGTGATGATGATGATGATGATGATGATGATGATGATGATGATGATGATGATGATGATGATGATGATGATGATGGGGATGATGATGATGATAATGATGATGGGGATGATGGGGATGATGATGATGATGATGATGATGATGATGGTGATGATGGTGATGATGATGATGATGGGGATGATGGGGATGATGATGATGATGATGATGGTGATGATGATGATGATGATGATGATGATGGGGATGATGGGGATGATGATGATGATGATGATGATGATGATGGTGATGATGATGATGATGGGGATGATGATGATGATGGGGATGATGATGATGATGGGGATGATGATGATGATGATGATGATGATGATGATGGGGATGATGGGGATGATGATGATGATGATGATGATGATGATGATGATGATGGGGATGATGATGATGATGGTGATAATGATGATGGTGGTGATGGGGATGGTGGTGATGGTGATAGTGATGGTGATCGTGGTGATGAAGATGAGGACGAGTAAGATGATGACGACGTTAATTATTGATAAGGAAAGGAGACAAAGATAATGATTGAGAATGAGTATGACAAAGGTAATGATAACGCCCTAAATACCCATTGCTAGTAATAGGGTGTAGAGTACAAAGCAGAAGCCCTATTAAATCAAACATCTACCTTTTCATTAATGGCTAGTGCATCACAAATCATAAACACCAGAGGAATCCGATATGAATTTTGTACTCAAAACCTGTTTTAATTTAATCAAAATCACACATATGTACAAAAATACATATTTACAATGTACAAATAGGAGAAAACAGATCGAGATAAAATATTTTGATGAAAAATATGAAGACTTACAAAAGTCAATTAAACAAAAGCTTTTAATTTGTTCGTTCTAGCACACTGGCAACTTGCATTGGGAAGATAATGTCATTATATGACACTGACATGGGAATAATCACAATAGTTCAGCATTTACACATACCAAGTTTGATAGTGGATCAATTGGCACATTTCTGATGTTGGTGGCGCCCTACTCAAATCATATCATATCAACTGGTACAGCCAATTCTTTGACTGCGAGTCATTTGGTGAATATCAGGTAGATTTTAATAATTATAGTCACCTTACATGTGACTTTTTGTGGAGTACCCTTTTCATGGAAATAATTGAAACAAAACACAGCTGCATAACTGAAAAATGAAATGGTTTTGAAAAATGAACAAAGATTGTTGCATAGATGTTGTACGGATATACACAGCAATAACGATTACAATTTTTTTCCAATGACAGCCTACTGTCAAATGCCTCAATGTAAGGAACTTTCTGAATGAATATTTCTGTATAAATCTGCATAACTATTCAAAGAGATGGTTCCGCCTTCAAAAGGTTTGTTTCCAGGCTTGGTTTTGTTCACAAAATGGCACGGCCATGTACAGAGCCAATCCAACTGGATGCCAGTCACCAATTTCACAGCGCTGCAAATTAAGTGGTGAAACACCAAATTAATTTACGAATGAATTGCCTCGCTGAATAAAATCGGGTTACCAGCAAAAAGTTCCACATGTATGTTATGCTAAGCGCCTGAAATTGGAATAAAAGTTCAGCAATATGCATCATGTATGACACTATGGTTGGCAATCTTATTTCAACCGAGGAAGTGTGGTCATGCTAAGCAGGTTTTCCCATGCTTAAAGGCCCAATACAACATTGGTAAGAACGGAAAACATCGACGTACACAGATTTCCTTCTAATTTACACAGCTTGTAGATGGCTATGATAGAATCCTCATGTTGAAATCTTACGGTCTGGGATGCTGTACTTCCCTAGAAATCTTCACTCAAACATCGACAAATAGTTTATTACTCGCAAGTCATAAACTATTTCTTACACTACAGAATGGTGCAAAAACCGTGACTGTTTTTCACTTTTTATACTTTCTCAAATCACAATTATTTTGAGCTAAAACCTTCGCAGGATTGCTGTTTTGGAATGTTTAATGGTTTAACACACAAACTGTGGCAATCTTTTGACCATTACCAATGTTGTATTGGGCCTTTAAACGGCGCTGCGGAATTGGCCATAGGGTGGGATAGGATGTAGCTAGCCAGTCTGAGTTCGATAGGAGATGCTGGTCGCAGGAAACATAATGCACAGTCTGTTCACTCTAAGTCAAGCTGAACCTCATCCAATGCCCCCTCCTCTAGTCCACCCACAGCTGGCCTAGCAGGAGTCTCTATCGCCCAAAAGTCAAATTCCACGCGGTTGCATGAGCAACGGTGCATAGTTCAGACTGGGGTTATGAACATGCTCGAACTCTTCTAACAGTGAACGGATCGTATAGTCAGTACACAGATGCATGGCAAGTAATGGTTTGACGGTATTCGGAGACGAACCACTTGTTTCCTGCGATTTGATGTCGGGATAAACTCCATCACGACATGAATTAGAGGACTTTAGGCAGTTAGTAAGCCTTGTATGAGTACTTCCACGGGTTTGGTTTGAGGTGGGGTTCCTGGCTGGACACCAGTGTCTGCGTCTCGGTCTTGAAGGGCACGTCGGGTGAACGAAACCAGTCGCTGGTGCTGGTGTCCAGCTTCTGGGGTCCTGGCCGGGGCTCGGCGTGCTTTTGCGGGAAGCGGCGTCGCGTAGGCGGGTGCCTGCAGGTCCTACCGGTGAAGGCGTCGCTGTAGTTGCTGGAGTACTGGTCCTGATCGGGCGCGTCCCAGGTGTAGAACTTCTCTGAGCTGTGCTGTCTTTCCTCGCCATGAAAGAGACGTTTACCAAGACCCTGAAAAGACCCACCAAAAATGGTGCCAATCAAAATGAAAAAATGGAAAAAAAAAATGAAGAGCCCCTTGAGAATGATCCTAGCAGGAAGTTCCTCAAAGGCAAAGATTTGTTTGCACCAGACTGTAATCTGCACAGATTTCTCCACAGTATAGAGGAACAGTTATTGATGATATCAAACCAGGCTCATGAGACAAAAACAGTGCGGTCAGTGATGCGTGTAGACTGTCACAATCCTACTTACATGGCCAAAGTACACTCCATGATCCTGAAAGGAGTTTCGGTTGTCATGCATGGTGAATGCGTTTTCTTCAGAATTATAAAACTGAAACAGAAACAGAAAGAGGATATTCAGAATCATAATGACAACGGAACACTTCTTTTTAATTTAACCTTACATCCTTATATGTTGATTTAATCGGCACATTTTGTACGTTTAACCAGCTTGTGGATCCAAATGAATGATTACAGTTATGAATATGACAGGAAAGGCAACACCCAGTCACCGGCAGTATCGCCCCACACAGTCATTCTTCCCACAGCAATGGTAGTGAACTTCGACCCAGCCTGATTTCCGCTGTAGTGTTCGAGCAGTGGATTTGAAAACACCTGGGTTCAGAAAGGCTGCAGCTCTTGCAGCTTTGCTTGTTGCTTAAGAGGATTGAGCTACTTCAGAGAAAGCTGTTTCTTACACGTCTGGATACCCACAGACAGCGACAGTAATGCTTTGCGGTCTGAACTAGATCATGAACATTGGGTGGTCCAGTTTCATTTTAGCACGCTGATGTGTTCTGTGTGTTGAAATTCTTCCTATCGTTCTTATCATTCTTTTCAGCTTTGCATGATGATAATTTCAGGATACAAGGAAAGCAAATCTGAACATGAATATAAAGTAGGCCTACTGGTGCATTTATCCAATGGTCTGGGTTCCAATCCTGGTTAAAGGCCCAATACAGCATTGGGAAGATCAGAAAACATCAATGTCCACAGATTTCCTACTTTACACAGTTTGTAGATGGTCATGATAGAATCCTCATATTGAAATCCTGAGGTCTGGGATGTTGTACTTCTCAAGAAATATTCACTCAAACATCAACAAATAGTTTATAACTCTCGAGTAATAAACTATTTCTTACGCTACAGAACGGTGTGAAATCTGTGACTACCTTTTTCTACTTTCTCAGATTACCATTTGAGCTAAAAACCTTTGCAGGATTTCCTTTTAGGAATGTTTAATGGTTTAACACACAAATTGTGGCAATCTTTTGACCTTTACCAATGTTGTATAGAGGGCCTTTGAATTAAGTTTTCTTTGCTCCTCCATAAAAATGTGAGCGTGGTCTTGGCAGGGCTCAAATTTAAGAAAACAATGTACTAGATGGCAGGTCTAGTAACTGAAGACTCTTACTGGACCCGAACTATTTTTAAAAAAGACCTGTGCCATAAATAAGAAAAAAAAATGCACGCAGGGAAAGGAATACCATGAGAAAATGCCGTTTACATGTACAGATCAAAGTCAAAGTTATATTTGAGTGCCATTTTCTACATGGTGCAAGAAAAACACCCAACTAGACAGCCAGATCAGTGCAGTCACACTCAGCACTAGACCAACACTGAAATCAATAGACTTGGTCCATGGTCTGGAGAATATTTCCCTGCCCTGCTTGAGTGTGCACACAACTTTGAAAGAAAGAAAAAATGGCTGCTCAAATGTCATCAGCATCTAAGAATCCTATTGCAAGGCTTTAGTTTCAATGTCAGTTGTTAGCAGTAATTAGTCAGTCCCTCCATACCTCCATCTTTGTGTTGAAGGGTTCTGGTGGTGGCTTGGGCCGGGGTGGTTGGCTCTGCCTGAGTGAGGTGTTCAGCATACTCCCAGTGCTGGTCATGGATTCCCTCACCATGGGTGGATCGGTCCAGCCTCGGGTACGAAACTAAATAAAGAATATCATCATAGGACAGGAAAGGTAACTCATTTGTTAACCAGTGACACTATGTAGTGATAGGAGAATGTCACTTACTGACTTAGAACTAGAAGTGAAATGATAGCAAATCTCACACATTTAGAGCGTTGCTCCTTGCAGTTCCTTACAGGAAGTTTTTCTAAAGCAGAATGATTTCTGCAAAAACTTAAAGTTCATTTAGTGACATTGGGAAATGTCATAACTGAAGAAGCAGTGAGAAAGAGGATTGTGGAGTTTTTTTTAAACGTCACAAAAGAAGACATCAACCAGACCAATAAGTTTTAAGCATAAATTATGAATGATTTGAGGAAAGTGTTAGAAGCAGTGTCGAAAAAAAAACCCAAAGATGAACACAAAAAAACATACAGGGAAGAATTTTACAGTGCCACACAGCATTTTTAGTTATTTTAAGAATTTATTTTGCGTTTGGCTGTACTGGGACACCTTACTAAACACCATCAACGAAAATAGGTCACGGTGCTTACTGCGCGGTGCGCCGCGGACGTCAACAAAACCGGGTAATCTTCTCTATGATTATTCTAATAGTCTGTGGTGTGGAGAAAGTGACTGAGACCTCTTTTAGTGTGATACTTTCGTCCACATTGTTCAGTTGGAAGAAAAATCCTTATATCGTCGAAAACCGGTTATTGGAGGATAGATTTGTCAGCTGGTCAAATTCCCCTTCTGGTCGAAAATACCTGCTCTAGTCTTACTCTTACTCTTACTGTCTTAGTAAGTTAGTCTTACCCTACCAGGATTCTGCTCTGAGAAAAGTCCTTAATAAAATACTTAGTTTAGTGTAACCATGTCCCTCAGGCTCACCTTCCTAATGGTCAGAGATGTGAGGTTACGATTTGTGTACACCGAGTCCCGTAACCCTAAGGTTTCTGACCGTCGAGAAGATGAGGGTTCAAATTACTAAATTGGTGATTTACTATTCGGAGTATTCGGAAAACTGCAAGTACTTGAACTTGAACTTGAAGTAGTTCTACTTTAAGACTAGTTGTACTACTCACATTGATCAAAACTTTAATCCCTCAAAAGTCTAACTCTAAATTGAGAATGATCATTGAAATACTTTGTGAATCACACACAAGTTGTTGGCCAACAATTCTCTAAGAAGTACAAGTACAACTCAAGTACAAGTACTAACTAACTAAGTAGTACCGGTACTTTTGATTGAACTAGGCTACTGTGCCTCGACATTACATACACTATACAGTGATTTATTTCTTGTTATACTACATACATAACTTACTTGTATCTATTGTAACTTAAATTTGCTTGTTTAGCCTCTTTAAATTTAGTTTAGACTTTAGTTTTTGACCTAATTTTCAATGTTCAAAGTCTAATCTGTCGCAAGTAATACTCACCCAAATTCCATCATTGCTTGCCGATGGGGCAAAAGCCCTTGACTTGGGCATTACAAAATGAAATAAGTTATCGTCAGTTTATTTATTAGAGTCAAGAAAACTTCGGAGTGCTCAATCTTAGCTGTCACTTGCACCGTTGTCGTCTCTTCAGCCTTCAGTTCAGGATTGCTTTCTTTGTGGATTTCCCACCAATGCTTTTTCAATCAATTGTTGACGTATACCTTCTGCAAACAACTAAGAACTTGATGTTACAACAAGTTAAAGGCTTGATCTAATAACGAGAATGGACTATTGCCTTGCCGACATAATCATCTTATCTCGAGTAAGTCATTAATTAGGTTAGCATCGTTTTGTACGTGTACATGTACAGACTACAGTACATGTGCAAGCGCAGCAAAACACTATACATTGCGTTCGTTACCGGGGCAATGGTCTGGTTCCTGTCAAATTCTATATACGCCAACGCGTGGTAAATAAACCGTAACCATACTACTCAAACAGCGCCACCAACTGCGTATGGGTGACCAGTCGAGTCGACCGAGGCACTACTCAAATAGCGCCACCAACTGCGTATGGGTGACCAGTCGAGTCGACCGAGGCACTACTCAAATAGCGCCACCAACTGCGTATGGGTGACCAGTCGAGTCGACCGAGGCCACGGACGTGTATAAAAATATTGTGTATTATACACGTGCATTATACACGTCCGTGACCGAGGCACTACTCAAATAGCGCCACCAACTGCGTATGGGTGACCAGTCGAGTCGACCGAGGCACTACCACTGAACTAAAAAATAATACGTATTTTTAGTTCAGTTGGCACTACTCAAACAGCGCCACCAACTGCGTATGTGTGACCAGTCGAGTCGACCGGCACCCCACTCCAATGAGGGCCGTTTACGACAAAATTAGTGAAGCCTTAGCGGGCTCGGGCTCAGGCTCAGGCTTCGTCTCCGTCTGACAAAACCTGAAAATCCAGGTTGTGGTTTGTTTCCGAAATCAAAGCGGTTTGTTGGCCGTGATAGATACAGAGTAATCATCAAGAATCTGGGGTCAAACGCTTGTTTTTAGATGGCTGTTAGATAGTATAATAACGAATTACCGGAAGCCTGATGTACCACGACACATCCCCAATTGAGAAAAATTAGAATTTACCCTTTTATCAGGAATTTAGGGTCACAGTTGCTATTAAAAAAAGAAGAAATTAATTAATGACTTTTAAAATTAATACTGTAGCATATATTTTATGTTACATTTAATTGGGTGATAATGTCATGATTTTATTGAAATCATTGCACACATTTTTTTTTCATACAATGTACATGGTAATTATTAGAAGCTTGGCCTTGGATGGATCACTTCAACAGCTGCAAAAATGTATTTGAATGCACAATAACAATGATTATAGTGCATCTAGTTTACTTCAATCTTTGCAAGAAAATCCACAATGCATTTGGTACGCCATACGTGTACGTACGTCGGTATCACCCATAGTAGCACATAATTATGCTACACGTGTTTTAAAAAAAATCCTGCTGCTAGGCCAATTTTTTTTGGGGGAAATATCAACTTCATGTGAGTCTTTTGGATATTGTGTAAAAGATAAGCATTGAAATCTTCCCCTGACAATCGCCAAAAAGCCGGTAGAACACCATGAAATGCGCAAACGTTCGGGAAAACCTTTATTGCGCAACTGCCATGTTTTGTCATGAAGAAGAATGCAACTAAATAGACAACTACAACCAACAGAGGGGGCTATAATAATTGTAATGGTGTAGCAGACATGTGACCCGGCACAGCATAATGAAGAATAACCCCCACTTTTGAGATTTTGAGAATTTCTAATGATATGAAAGAGTATACCATTAGCTTTCAACTGATATCAAATTATTTCCGTGACTGCTTTGATGTAAATAGTACAAGGGGACTTCGATCGTTCATCTGGGGACTTCGATCGTTCATCTGGTACCAGACACAATATAGCAGCACCATTATAGCTCCTCGAAAGCGGCCATTCAAAAAGGCAGGAACTTTACATTTTCATGAAAACAGTACACCAACACTCCCTCGAAATCCTAATTTTTTTAAAACATTTAGAGACGGATTTCGGAAAAATCCTTTGGACATAATATCCTCCAATACATTAACTTTCCGAAAATACAAAAATATTTTTTTTTTTTTTCGAATTGAGAAGATACTTTGACTTCAGGCGTTGTTTACTCGAAAAGTGTTTTGGTGGAATATTCCTCATGTCGCTGTGCCGGGTCACATATGCTCCAATGGGTCATATGTTTACTGCATTATTTTAGAGGATGAAATACTTGCCCAAAGGTAGTGTAGCATGCTACGATGGTGCATAGAGGGATAAGCCGTCATTTCGAAAATGGCCGGCTACTAGTATCACTACCTGTACATGTACCGTTGTAGTTCATTAACATTAACTGACCCAGGGATCGGAATGTGCAGGATTTCACTACATGTTCATTTGGTAAGGATTTTGAAGATCAGTAATTGGACTTAATTGATGCATGTATTTACAAGCTGTAGGCCCTATTCCAAATTAGGATTCCCTGTGAATTGAAACAACGAAAGAAAATAATAAAAGCCAGCAACCATTAGGTTGCCTCGTCCATTGATCTAGGTCGCGCGACTGTTTCGGCTCACCTGTCACTTGATTAATTTTAGGGAAATCTAATCCTCGGCTCACCGCGCATGAACAGTCAGTTAATGTCGCCAAGGCCTACCGGTGTAACGTGACGTCAGCGAGTGAAAACCCCTCATACAATAATTATTGTACTTACTAGAAAAACCAACCACATGGCAGCGTTCCTTGCACGCACAGGGACAAATCAATACTCACAGCTATACAATCGCACCATCTGCTATTTCATTTTTTCTTTGAAATCACATAAAACATAGGCCCACATAAAAGAAGTTCATCGATTACCTAGCACAGACCTACAGCGGGTACAGTGGTTCACGCAATTCTTTTTGGAGGTCCTGGATCATATTGCACGTTGATTATTTACTAAAGCCTACATCGATGGTCAGACCATCTTTTATGATAGGCCTACAGTATCGTTTAATGATAGTCCAAGATGCAGCCCCTACGGCAGAGCAGCATCTTGGACAATAAACGTCTTTACCTTATAGTTCTGCTGTTGGTAGTTAACATCATAATATTGTCAACGGGCTACACACGGTACAGGAGAAGAGGACTGTCGGCCAGGGCAGGTAATGGCGTTTATTTATTAGCGTTCATTGTTATTGTTAAACGGTCATCATGCGTGGTGCAGGTTGCTATAGGACTGTTGCATGCAAACACGGTGCATTCTGCCTTTGAGAAAGATCCTGCTATAGGATCGAAACGTCAGGCCCCCCTAATTCTTGGTATTCACACTTTGGTCATTTTAGTCAGTAAGCAGTTTGCAACATGTTTGATACTGTACGGATTATCAAAAATAGAATCATTCTCACTGTGGATGGCCTGACGTGCCAATCTTAACCTGACCTTTCCTCTGCCCCCGAGAAGCCGAGACCTGTAGGGATCCAAACGGCAGACCCTCGGTATTTCATTTTTTTCCTTTTGATTTGGGTGAAGCCTGGCATTTAATGTTGCTCTTTAATTCATTGAAAAAAAAGACACATTATTCGTCTCTTGACGAACTAAATAGCAATACCTAGCTAAAGGCTATTCCGTGACTGTAAAATTAAAGTAAAATAATTATTAACTTGAAATACAATGTGCTTCTGTGTTCATTGTGGGGCTGTTAAAATATTAAGAGTAGCATGCAATTAATTGATCTAATTAACAATTTTTTTGGGAAAAGTGGCAAAGAAACATTTGGCGGGATCGGCAGTTAAACCCGAGACCTCTGGTTTTGCGTAAAAACGCTGTTGACATCTGAGCTATCCAGCCCTTGGATGGTTGCCTTTCCAAAATAGTCAACTGGTCTTTGTTGGGGTGGGGGCGCCAGTCAGAAGCATCCTTAAATCAGTAAATGCCGTATATCTCCAGGGATCACGCCAAGTTTCTTAGTTGATAAATACCATGATTTAGTAAAATATACAAAAATGTTGCAAACTGCTTACTGACTAAATTGACCAAAAAATGCAAATCTCAAAATTTAGTTTCGAATCTAGCAGGACCTTAATGTCCTGCTAGGATCGAAACGTCAGGCCCACTAAATTTTGAGAAATTCTATGATTATTAATCATTACGCTCTAGTGATTGTCAGTTTTAGGTTCCAGTTAGCCATTACTTTCTCGCTTTAAACGCAATTCTTCAATTCAGTTGTGCTATTATCGTTGCCAGTGACTCCATGTGTGGCCGACTCGTCAGTCCATCTGCTACAGTGTGGCTACACAGACGACTGTATTTTTGCAGTATTCAAGTGCGATGACGTCATCGATTGTGACGACGGCTCAGATGAAAGCGAGGCAACGTGTAAAGGAGGTACTTGTGTTGTCTAAAAGTGCTCCCAAAATTAATGTTTACGTATGACGTCATGGCATTGTGTATAATGACCCGGCACAGCATAATGAGGGATAACCCCCACTTTTGAGATTTTGAGATTTTCTAATGATGTGAAAGAGTATACCATTAGCTTTCAAATTATATCAAAATGATTTACGTGTGAACTTTGTTGTAAATAGTACAAGGGGACTGACTTCGCTCGTTCATTAGGCACCAGACACAATAAATTATAGCAGCACCAGTCTAACTCCTCGAAAGCGGCCATTCAAAAAGGCAGGAACTTTACATTTTCATGAAAACAGTACACAAACACTCCCCCGAAATCTTCGTTTTTTCAACATTTAGAGACGGATTTTGGAAAAATCCTTTGAACATGATATCCGCCAATACATTAACTTTCCGAAAAAAAATGGAACAAAAATTTGAATTGAGAAGACTTCAGGCGTTGTTAACTAGAAAGGTGTTTTGGTGGGATATTCCTCATGTCGCTGTGCCGGGTCACATATAAACATCAGCCAGTACTTGTGAAACAAAACCTCGGGTTTATTCGTTACGCACACCAGTCTGGATTTTGTAATGTTGTTCATGATTATGGCCCCTCGACTGACAGGCAATATTTATCGACTCCTGATAGGCCATCTGTGTGTGTAATGAACAAGGGGGCGGGCCATAGCATTGAATGAGGCCAAAGCCGGGCTCCAATCCAGTGGTACGGTCTATCTTCCGCAGTTCCGTGAGTCGCGGGTTCGAACCCCACTAAAGCTGAGTACTGATGTCCCCAACTTCAGCCGCCCTTTGAGAAATGTTTCCTCTACTTCCCTATGTAGTCTGTCTAAGTCTTCGCTTATGATGACAATTTTTAAAAATCATCTGTGCAGTTCCAATTTGTGAATCAACGGAGGGACCGCACTGCCCGGAGAACTCAACATGTCGATCAGAGGCCGCGTCAGAAACCAGACTAGCTCACCATGTGTGCGACTGCAAGAGTAACGACTGTCTGACCACGGCCGCTCCACTCGTGATAACAGCGCCCACGCAGTCCTACGCACCGAGTGGTGGAGAGACGTACCCCGGAGTTCCAGCGCATCCGACGACGGTCCCCTCCGTGACGACAGAGGGCGCCACGGAAGGTAACATCGTCACAAGCCTGGATTCAATGTCTACCAAGACCTCTGAAAGTGATCCGGACGTGGGATACAGCACACAAGACACAACACCGGTCATTACCAGCTCACTCGGAACTATCAGGACACATGCCCCAACTTCGAAGAACGCGCAAACACTGACACCTTCTGGAGTCACACGAAATGTCGACATTCCGACGTCCTTAGAAATAGCACCGTCGACACCGCAAGGCACACGGCACGACGCGTCTACAGCAGTGACGTCACACGGTTCCGTGAGCGGTGACACGATGAGTACCAAACCATCGGCCGGGCATGCGCACGAAACGGCCCCTCCAACCAGCGCTGGGAGCGATCTCCAGAATGGCTCCCCCACCAAGCAAAGCAGTGGCACACCAGAGCCGGCCGATGAGTCGGGCAACTCGACGGGCGTCATGGTGGTTGTCTTCGGTCTGATGGCGCTCATCCCTCTGGCCATCATGTTCCACTGCCTGCTGAAGCAAAACGTGTTCTCTCTGGCGGGACGAAAAGAGTCGACCGATCAGGGAGATAGCGACCCATCGCAGCCACAAAGCGATGGGTGAGTCCACAATGTACAATAAACCTGTTCGACGTTCGCAAAGCATCATGGGTATAGATGTCAAACTTGCGGTATTTTTATCACACAACTCTATGGCGAAGCACGTAACTTCGTGAATTGTTTAATTTTCTTTCTCGAAAACCCAGCCGGAGTTCAGAAATGAATCTCACACAGAGTCTTATATTTTTTTTGTCGGAACGTTGGGTGGCTAGTTTCGCAGAAATCAGTGGAGATTCCCTTGGTGACTGGATGGCAGAAGCGGTGCACGCCTGTAGCTATAGCTAATGGCGCGCAGCAAGTACCTTGCGTGCACACTGCACAACGTAGCGCCACTAGCACCGCGTTTGCCATCGTTTAATTTTGAGGTCATCCATGGTATTTTTTGGTTAAAGGTAGAGTTACACAAGGCAATGAAGTTCACCAATACCGAGCTAACCAGAAACATCCCAACCATGTACCAATATTTGATTTTGACAATAAAAAAAGAACCCTTGATTACTCAGCTGCTTTAGAAACGATCCGTCTTGAGTAGTATTTTCGAGGTCTTACAAGTTTGCATGACTTTACATTTGCTTCTGCAGGAAAGCTGAATCTAAACAAGCTCATCGCCGTAACGTCAGCATTTCCTCTATCGTTTTAAAAGGTAATTATAAACTATAGCGAGACGCTTTTAATTAGGAAACGCACAAAACTCACGTGCGAGCAGTACTTTATAAAATTTAAAGCGGTACTTTCAAAACGGTCCTTTTTAAGACGGAATGACGAGAGAAAGTTATGTTCATCAGTACACTTAAGAAAAAAGAACAAAAGCCTGTAATTATATGGAGATGTTGCAAATCGATTACCGATTCAAAAGAAGAAAAAATCATTATGATGCCTGTGAGAAAATGTCCTACTAGTATAATTAAGAAAAAAAACCTTTCGTTAGCATTTTTGGTAATTATTTTATGATTCAGAAAATCATGGGACGAGCTGGTTCACGCAATACATTGAACCTTATACGACGTCATTGGTGCTGTGGCATAGCACTGAGTGTGTGCACTATGTCTACACGCAGAACACAATAATGTTTCTGGGTAAACTAATTTTACGATCCACTGACTTGATCGTTTTATTCTCTCCAGAAAATTCCACACTCCTAGGAAACGAGGTCCCCGTGGACTTGAACATGAATGTCGAAAAACAGGCGTCCGTGTTACCGGTGATACGCATAACCCCGCCCCCTGACGAAGGTACGGAGTCCCCGAGGGTATCTGTCGAGGGGAAAAGGACAACGAGCCGTCGCCGTCCAGACGTTCTGCCCGACACCAAGATTTGGTTTCCTGACAATGGCTCAGATGAGCCACTGTACTTTGTCACAGACAGTAACCCCTTACCCGTATCCATAGTATGATCAAGGATGTATGATTCGCTATAGTTACCTGATTTGAATTTCTTAAAAATTTGACACAACATTGGTCGAGGTCATACGTTGTCTGATCCAACATATGTATGAAATAACACACCTGTGAAAATTTCAGCTCAAATAGTGGAAAACCGCTTCATTCAGTGTTTCTCGAAAATGCAGCATTCAACGAATTGTCGCGAAAATGCAGCATTCAACGTATTTCTTCTCCAAAAATACAGCATTTCAGGCAGAAATATTTCATTGCGAGGTTTCTACTACAACCATCTTCAAGCTGTATGAGTTTCATGTAAACATGTAACATTTGATGTAACATTAATTTCTGTTTTCGATCTTACCAATGTTGTGTAGGGGCTTTAGGTTTAACGCACAATGTTTTTGAAAATTCGCCTGTTTATCCATTTCCCTCACCTTGTGCATTGGATATCTAGGACCTAGTGTATCTTACTTAACGATGAGCAATAATTGAATGTGAGATATGTGAAAAAATATATAAAACTCTACACTGATGTTTCTGATAGAGTAATTATTACAGTTAGATAATTCTTGTATTTCAGGTGATTTGTTTCTTAATTCCCTCATTCAAATTTAGGTACTTTTCTTGTACGGCTTTGAGAATATTATTCCATTTTTTACGTTGCTATGTGATTATGCATTTTAATTATCTTTCAACATTTTAATTCTTTGTGATCATTTCACGTCACGAAGGCCCGATATATATTTTTGTACTATTAATATTTACTGAAAATTTGAATGAAAATTAATCACGGTTGATCTGTGAATTCATTATGCATTTCAAATGGAAAAATGATATTATACTAAGGGCAGAACGATTAATAAGCGGATGAAATTGATCACTAGGAATCCCACTTTTTAGTTCAATAGCGAAGTCCCGAGACTTAAGTCTCGGGTATTAGATTTGTATTGTGAATTCCTATGCTATTGATTTAAAAAGTGGGATTCATAGTGATCAATTTCATCCGCTTATTAATCGGTCTGCCCTTTTGACATTTACTCAAATGATTCCAATTATTATTATTCAAGAGATGTTGGAAATCTCCGGACATTTTGTGTCACTAACCGTTAGGCCTAGCGGTTTCCTTTGTAAACAATTTCTTTCTGGAATGTTCAAGTTACTAAATTGAGTCCTTTTTATAAATAGATAATTTGATTTACTTAGCTGTTGTTGCTGGCAATACGTACAGCGGTTCTTCTAATATTATTAAAACACGATCTGGTATCACTACACACGGTGCATGAATGGATGACACCCAATTTTGTGGAGAGTAAGGAGGTTCAATGTGTACCATTGATTTAAAATAGCAAAGCGTTGGGTAATGTTTTATTTTTGGGCAACAAAAATACTTACCAATGACCAATAACTCCTAAACAATATCGTCCAAAGAGCTACCAGCGCTAATCTATTATCAGTTTAAGAATAGGCCTCACCCCTGAAATCATCTATTCGGCTATTACTCATAATTACTCAGTAGTTTGGTTTACAATGTCTTCGGCTTCCCGGCCAAATAGTCAACTAGTCTTTGCTCGCAAAACGTCACCACATGTGGTGTAATCCATTTTGTCCACGGCATTCCACACGCAGTGTACATGTACATGGGCGCCCGCTAAAAAAAAATCAGGGGGGTTGGGCAAAACTTTTGACGGATCCGAACAGGGAAAATGTTTCGCTCCCAGTTTTATAGATGCTAAAAATGGCGACCATTTTCATCTAATTGAAGGGCTCAATGGACCTTTCCCATGAAATAAGCAAATTAGACCTAGCGCATTCGCTTAACTAAATTGGTGGGCAAGCGGGCTGCCAACCAATCATTTTTTTCACGGGCGTGCGCGCGTTCCTTCTCACTAACAGTTTGGCGTGCGGTCATTGGCCATTCAGCATCTCCTGTGTGCGTATTTCGACTCGTTTCGACTCGCACTCGTTTGCCCACCAATTAATCTACTTGGTTTACAATGTCTTCGGCTTCCCAAATAGTCAACAAATCTTTGCTCGCACAATATCACCACGTGGCGTAATCTGTTTTGTCCACGGCATTCCACACACAGTGTACATGGGCGCCCACTAAAAAAAATCAGGGGGGGGGGGTTGGGCAAAACTTTTAATGGATCCGATCAGGGGAAATGTTTCGCTCCCAGCTTTATAGATGCTAAAATTGGCGACCATTTTTATCTAATTGTAGGGCTTAATTGTACCAGTATGGTCACATCTCATGTGAAAATTATTGGATAAAAAAATTCACCCATATTTAACTAGCCGTAAAGGCTAGGCAACATAAACGATGTGACGTCATCAGTTCGGTTGGCGCCATCAGTCCAATACTGCCATACTGCCATGCGCTATGCAAGTAGTACCTCACTATACGCATACACGTACAGTACTTTGTGCGGAGACGTTGGCAGCTGTCGTTGGTAAATGTCAGGCTGAGAACCACGACAGCCCGATACTACTTTGGGAAGATCGGAAAAATCGATGTCCACAGATTTCCTTCTAATTCACACAGTTTGTAGATGGTCATTATAGAATTCTCATGCTGAAATCTTACGATCTGGGATGCTGTTCTTCTCGAGAAATCGTCACTCAAACGTCGACAATTAATTTATTACTCGATTACTAAACTATTTCTTACCCTACAGAACGGTGCGTAAACCGTGACGGTTTTTTGCCTTTTTCTACTTTCTCAGATTACCATTTGAGCTAAAATCTTCGCAGGATTTCTTTTTTGGAATGTTTAATAGTTTAATACCAAAACTCAGGTGGCAATCTTTTGACTTTTACCAATGTTGTATAGGGCCTTTACGTGACAAGTGACTTGAATCATCATTTGGACATAAGATCATATGTCAAAAACCACAGACAATAGGACAAATGAAGGAAGATATGACCTCCTACTGAATACATAGGTCCCGCTAGTTGATTACAACTATCACAGCGATTCAAAGGACCATCGTTGTTTCCGCTAAACCTGGATGACCCTCCATGGTAGGCCCAAGTCATTTGAAAGGTGGGCTGTGCTGTGATAACCTTGTAGAATATGTGTTTGCGTGGAATGATGAGCAGAAACAAGAACCATTGAGTATCGACTCTGGGTATTATTGAGGTGGTGAAGCAGACCATCCTATTCCTGCAGTGCACAAGGCTACTCCCATTGCAGTGACTGCCAGCAACATCATGCACAGTGGAAAGGCCCTTTAAGCACAGTGCCCAAGGTGAAGTCCTGGTTAAGATCAAAAGTGAATGACCAACAGTCTATCTGGCCACTGCATGTCAAGTGTCCACTGAGAAAAAGCGAAGTCAGAAGGCCAAGCTAATACACAGGGCCAATGACAGGTTCGGGAGCGATCCTCAAAGGATTCGATTCCAGTTCCAAGAGTAGTACTTCACAATTAATGAGTAAACTGTTAAGAAATATCGATGTTGTATTTTTATTCAATTCCTCTTTCGAAAGTAGAACTTCACACAAACTGAGTACTGTAGATGGTTATAAGTAATGTTGATGCTAAACAAATTGGAAAAACTGACTGTGAACTTTTGAACAAATTGACAAAATGGCAAAGAAACTTGACTGCACTTGGTTTTGAACTCGCAACCTCTGGTTTCATGTACCAGCGCTCTTACCATCTGAGCTATTCAGCCCTTAGATGGTGGCCTTCCCAAATAGTTGACTAGTCTTTGATCCCTGAAAATATACAGTGCAGCAAAGATTATTCTCATGCTAAATAAAAACCCTCGAGGATTACAATCATAAAAACTTAAAGAATCTGAGGTTACAATTGTCAGATCCTTCACCACATTAAGAAAATATAATTTTCACTCTAAGCGGGAAAATAGTTCCAAAGGTGTACCGTCACCTCATCAAGAACATTAAGTAATAATATAAAAATATTTGAATGCAGCCGTGATATAAAAATTACCCTGAACCCTTTGAAAGCTTGTTCGATGTACAAAAGGAATGATTTCATCCTGAGCTGTGGTAAGAAATTTCTGTTATCAACTATTATTCCTGCTTACATATTTCAAAATACTTTTCTGAGATGTAGAAATAGAGTCAGCCATAACAAAAGGAGATTGCGCAGTCCCTAATTACCCCAGTATCCAATCCTGTTCCCTGGCAACCATGCTACTAACTTGTGATCAATCCTTCAGCATGGCCACCTTGTATTAACCTTAGCAACCCTGCATCTTCCCTAGCAAACTGGTTCCTACCACAGTACTGTATATCCCCTCCTTATCATAAGAGGCTGGCCCTTGCTACCCTGTGTTACTAAGCAACCCATTGTTATAAAGCAACCCTGTGTTACTAAGCAACCCAGTGTTATAAAGCAACCCAGTGTTACCAAGCAACCCAGTGTTATAAAGCAATCCAGTGTTATAAAGCAACCCAGTGTTACCAAGCAACCCAGTGTTACCAAGCAACCCAGTGTTACCAAGCAACCTAGTGTTACCAAGCAACCAAGTGTTACCAAGCAACCCAGTGTTACCAAGTAACCCAGTGTTACCTAGCAACTAAGCTCTCACCCTAGCAACCAGGCCCATACTTTCCCCACTCCTTTCCAACCTCCTTTCCCCACTACCATTTGAGGCAGGCTTTGGCACAGCAAGCAAGTATTACCAAGCAACCGAGTGTTGCCTAGCAACTCAGTTCCCACCCTAGCAACCGGCCCCTCCATAATCCATCCATAGCCCCTAACCCAGTCACTGAACACCACCTTCCCGCACACCGGAGTCAACCTCAGCGCTGGGTCAGTATCTGACTGAGGGCGGGGGCAGAGGCATTGCGAGACAGCTTCCTCAGTCCCAGGGCATCCACCTCACAGCAGGAAGCCTGAAGGTGTCTGTGCTGGTCTAGTCTCAGCCTCCACTGCATGGCCAGTGCTCTGGCCTCCTCCTCGTCCTTACTACCATCCGATACAGGGTGAAGACCCTGCCGGACCAAAATGAAACCGGGGAACATTTCAGGTTTACAAATACCACAATGCACGACCGAGGTTCCAGGACAAACACATACATGCAGTACAGGGACCGATTTCACCAACTCGTCGTAAACTTACGATTAATCGCAAGACGATGAGCAATGCACAGAAACTGCATGGCGTGTCACAACTTACGATGGTTATTCAGTGTAAGTTGAGTTACAAAAATGTTGCAAACTGCTTACTGACTAAAATTACCAAAATGCAAATCTCAAAATTTAGTGGGCCTGACCTTTCGATCCTAGCAGGACCTTTCTCAAAGGCAGAGAAAGGTCATGCTAGGATCGAAACATCGTAAGTTGAGTTACAATGCATCATTTTAAGGCATGGTAAAGTACCGTACGGTAAAGTACGGTACTTTGCAGAATTAAACCATGGGGTTACTGTTTTTTATTTTCCCTTGCACAGTTCATACAATATCATTTTTTTTCATGAAATAAATTAGAATCACTTTGGCTATTCTGGAAACAAATTTATTTATATGTACATGTAATCAACGGATAAAAAGTTTTAAATGGGTAAGTGGGTAATTAAAAATACATGAATGGGTAAGTGGTGGGTAAGGAAAAAAACACAAATTGAATTCGAAGCTTGGAGTGGCTCTATGAAATTGCCCCCCTGGTAGATATTTCTTAAGCCATGCAATGCAGTCGATTTGTTTTTATGTTTTTGTTTCTTGTCGTGTACCTTCACGCACGCTGACTCCGCTGCCTTGAGCGTGCTCAGTACCGCCTGCATCAGGTTGTCGGCGTTTTTCATGAGGACGATGTCGGTGGTGTCGTCGTCGGGCGTGGCTGCCTTGACGCTAGCAACGATGCTCAGCTGGGTACAAAGGGCGGGGATGTTCTCGGCGCAGAATTTCAGGTCTCCGCCCACCCTGTTCAGACACAGAAAACAAACGCTCAGTTTGAATCGTTTTCATTCAACTGTATTAAATAACGCGATTGTTTGAAAAACGTACGAATTGACTCAAATTTGGCATCATAACTTGAATTGAAAGCTGACATTTTCATCAATTGATCAGTGCAAAGAAAAATTTGACTGGACAGGGACTTGAACCCCGGCCTCCCGTTTAATGTCCCAGTGCTTTACCACCTGAACTATCTAGGAGCATTTCATAGAGCTGCTTAGGTAGCAAACTATGCAAAGAGTGCAAAGAGTCACGATTCATAGGCCCAGCTTGCCAACCCAAACTTCGCTTTTGTCTCACGCTAAGTAAAGAACAGCGTAATACAAGTCAGACGCAATTGAGATCGCATACTAATGTGGTTTGTAATCTTGTTCACGCGAGGACGATTTTTCATGCTTAGCAGATTTTCATGCTTAGCAGTTTTTCACGCTTAAGCAGCTTTATGAAACCCTTGAGGATTTGGGCAGGTTGGGCTTAGCGGCTATCTGTGCTGGGATCCAGTGAGGAACAAATGACCATATGTTTCAGTCAAGTTATCTTTGATCTGTGTATCATTGATGACCAATTCCCCATCAGCTTCCTTTTTCTGAGTTTGAAGTATCTTCCCAAGTCATTCATGGAGAGCAAAGGGCACAAACTTGGACAAAACAGGCCCACTACTTATCATTTATTTATTCATTTACTTACAGCAATATGTAAAAATGTTGCAAAATGCTTACTGACTTATATGACAAAAAAAATATATAACATGACCCCCCAAAAATCAGAAATTAGGAGGGCCTGATGTTTGGATCCTAGCAGGACCTTTCTCAAAGGCAAAGCAAAGCAGGTAAAGTGAGTTCAAAGGGAGAGGGCAGGGGTTTAACTTTAAGTAGGGATTAGGTTTCGTCCAAAAACAAGGCTGTAAAGCCACTCTAGGTTAAGGGCTAAAGAAGGAAGGAGATAGGGAGGAACTCAGGAAGGCTGGAAATAGGAATTCACATTTCTCTTAAAAAGGGCAAGATTGCAAGAAGGCTAGAAACATGAACTAGGGAGGGAATTCCAAAGAGAAGCAGAATGTGATCAATTCAAGTATTACCTCTTGTCTAGGCAGTGTTCAGCCAGGATCTCTGCGAACCTGTAAATGACCTTCCCATTAGCTGCGATGGCCTTAGCTGTGTTGGTCATCTCTTCCTTAGCCTGAGTAGGAAACAGGCACAGAAGAGGCACTCAGTATTTTATCAAGAACTACAGTGGAACGTCGCTATAACAAACATCCCGGGATCCATGAAAATTGTTGGCTATAGCGGTTGTTCATTATAGCAGTTGCCACCGCATATCCACAGACGTAAAATCGGGAGCCAAAGGGCATGTCCGTTAGAGCCGAGTGTTCGGTATATCGGCGTTCGTTATAGTGACTTTCCACTGTATTGGGACACTTATTCTCACATTGCTTACATGCTTAACACAAATTCACATTAAACTCAATTTATGATAAAATTTACGAAGACCACAACCGTTCCATGCCATTGTGTACAGCACCAGAACCAATGTGTTTAAAGTCACATATCAACAGGAAGCACATTCATGGCTATAATTTATAGCCACGGATACCAATACACTATTGTTCAGTGACCGCAATGCACAATGCACTTTGCTGTGGCGTGACCCGTACTCCATCCCACTGTCTGCCCAAATCAAAGTTTCAATCAGGGCCAGAACTGGTTAAGGCAACAATGCCTTCAACTTTTACTTCAACGAGCAACGTCCAGAATCTTTGCTACATGGACCGTGAGACTCGTGTTTCTTCCCAAGCAAGTAATTAGGATAAGCACTTATAATACTGTACTGACTATGCCGGGTACATGGAGTAAAGCAAACATCCATTAACTCCCGATTTCCGTTCTCAAAACACTCACAGCAGGGTTGTTGATCTTGCGGGCGTATCTGGCCATGTCGTACATCTGGGCTGATATCGTCTTGGCAACCTTCACAATGGAGTTGCTCTCATCCTCCCACTTTTCTGCCTCCTGCTGAAGAACATGGGCGGCGGCCTGTGCCAGAGGCAGAAGGTCAGGGATCAAAGGTCATTTGGATAGGCTCGGGAATGTAATGATTAACAGTCAATTCATGTCCAATTATATATATATATATATATATATATGTCATTTCTTTAAGGCACTGCATTGCAGGTCAAAGGTCATCTGTAAAGGCGTTGACAATAAAGGTCAAGGATCAGTTGATGAGTTTCTGACATGCTTAGGTCAAGGGTTAAGGTCAATCTTTAAGGCTTTGAGACAGACAGACCAAGGGTATTCTTGTTCATTGTGGGCACATAACGTTCAGAAGTCGATTTGTTAGTTTCAGACATACATGTACAACAAAGTAGGTCGGAGTAAATTGGCATGAAGTACACACAACTGTGATTGGTAGGGAGTTACTGTTGAGCTCACCGCAATGGAAGTACTGCACTTGCTGTACGTGCTCTGATTCAGCGCATCCATCCCAACGGATGTCAATGGCGCCCTCAGTGTTGGGGTGCTGGTAGCTGAGCGCAGGCCGGGTAACCTGGGGAAGCTGAGATGGCGAGTTGCAAGAAAAATGATTCCATTGCAACAATTCTAGATCAAGGATCTCAAGATTTAAGCACTTCACGCCGGGACCATGGCACCAAAAAAAAGCCTGGCCAATAGTGTTTACTCCTGGCTGGTGGTCTTGTAGATATGATTTTATATCGAACAGATTGTACTTCATCAAGAGTTTGACCTACTTGACTTAGGTTTGGGCAAGATTCAAACCTGTTGCTCCTGCTTTCTAGTGCAGATGTTCTAACCACTAGACCACCGAGCTGGTCAGGGTCGTGTGATGGATTCAAATCTGTATAGCAGCGTGTACCGTTACTAACATAGTGCATTATAAATATGATTGTCTCAGTATATGCAGACACTAGATATTTATAAATACTCTGAATATGCCTAGCATGGTGTAGTCAAATAAGGTATGGTTGGTTATTAAACAATTTTGGTGAGTGTACAGATTAATATCCATTTACTGTTCAGGTAGAATAACAACCATGACATTTCATTGACATATGTATTAGACTGACCAAGTTCTATATTAATTAGTCTAACTTTGTCAGATTGTATCAAAAGACGATTGGGGTTTTACAGGAAAACCCTGGCCATGACAGCTGTTTACTGTACTCATAAGGTAGTACTTACTCTTGCATGCCCAGTGCTCTAGTCCTGTAGGGACTGCATGGAGAGAAGGGAAGAAAGCATCTCCTGAAAATTCATTTAAGCTCATTGCTGTATCAGGCATTGGAATTCCCCCCCCACATTCTTTACCGAAATCTGTCCGCTTGGTTGTGGCCGACCAACTCAAAGATTTGACTGCCTGGAGTGGAGGCTGGAGTCTGCGGTCAGGGATTGACAGCACCATACACGCACGCACACACACACACACACACACACACACACACAAGCCCGTTATGCTACATTGACAACACACAATGGGCCCTTTTTTGAACGGATAATCTCTTGACAAAAGCCACAACGACATCCGAATTGTGCCAGGTTGTACTCACTTGTACCCATAGTATACGGTACCCTTATCAATTTATTTCACAGAAATATTTTGTTCCGATTGTTTTAGCGAGATTTGAAAATGATGCATTGTTCAAAACCCCCTGTATGGCGGTCATCGGCGTTGAAAAACCCCTCGGTGGGAAGTGGTTAAGAAAGGTCCTGCTAGAAAGATCTGCTTTTAAGACTGCTAGGATCGACACGTCAAGCCACTAACTACAACTTTCCATCGTTCCTCACCTCTTTGTACCCTCCTCCTTGAGGGACCTGCTCTTCAGAGAGGATCCCTTCCTGGGACCGTCACTCTCATCCAGCTCCCCTGGTGAGGCAGAGGCACGGCGAGACAGTGAGGCACGGAGAGAGGCCTGCCACTGGGGTGTGCGGGAGGGTGAGGTGGCTGGCGGTGGGCGGAGGGAAGGGCGCCCTCTTCCCTCGTCAGACGGCGTGGAGTGATTGCGCGGGTTGAACGCTGCTGGCATCCCTACAACCATGTGTGACAGAGTGTGATGAGGTGCAATCGGTGCATGGATGGGTGAGAGGATGCTATCCATGAAACCTCACCAATGAGGGGACTATCAAATCCAACAGAAACAGCAACTTTGTGGGTGCAGATGTGCTTACTACTAAACCTACTGGATAATCTTTCACCATGTTGGTTTCATTCACAAACAAATCTTCAATCCTTTGATCCCCTAGTTACTGTTTGACTTTCCATTTTGGAAGGATAAATCAAGTCATAAAAGTGCCCATCACTACAAACCACTCAGCCACAGCATTGCAGTGCAACTCTAAGTGAGCCACAAGCCCTTTGTCTGTGTTACATTGATACGGCTTCAAGTCTCACACATCCGCCATGGTGACAGCAGGCGCTTCTCCCAATACCTTGCGTGCATCTTCCAGCCACTGACGATAATGGGCAGTGCAGACTCCATGAGTATCTATCTGTGTTTAATGACTGTGGCTTCAAGCTGCGCACAAGTCTATGGTGGCAACATCAGTCCCTTCCCCTTAGACTTGTGTGTATATTTGAGTCACTGATGACAATGTGCAATGAGGCATCTCTGAAGCCCTTTCTATGTAGAACGGCTATGACTTCCAGTTGCACACAAGCCTATGGTAGCAACACCAGTTCCTCCCCCTTAGACTTGCGTGTATATTTGAGCCACTGATGACAATGTGGAATTAGAAATCTCTGAAGCCCTTTCTATGTTCAATGGCTATGACTTCCAGTTGCACACAAGTCTATGGTGGCAACATCAGTCCCTTCCCCTTAGACTTGTGTGTATATTTGAGTCACTGATGACAATGTGAAATGAGGAATCTCTGAAGCCCTTTCTATGTTCAATGGCTGTGACTTCCAGTTGCACATAAGTCTATGGTGGCAACATCAGTCCCTCCCCCTTAGACTTGCGTATATATTTGAGCCACTGATGACAATGTGAAATGAGGAATCTCTGAAGCCCTTTCTATGTTCAATGGCTGTGACTTCCAGTTGCACACAAGTCTATGGTGGCAACATCAGTCCCTTCCCCTTAGACTTGCGTGTATATTTGAGCCACTGATGACAATGTGGAATTAGGAATCTCTGAAGCCCTTTCTATGTTCAATGGCTGTGACTTCCAGTTGCACATAAGTCTATGATGGCAACATCAGTTCCTCCCCCTTAGACTTGCGTATATATTTGAGCCACTGATGACAATGTGAAATGAGGAATCTCTGAAGTCCTTTCTATGTTCAATGGCTGTGACTTCCAGTTGCACACAAGTGTATGGTGGCAACATCAGTCCCTCCCCCTTAGACTTGCGTGTATATTTGAGCCACTGATGACAATGTGAAATGAGGAATCTCTGAAGTCCTTTCTATGTTCAATGGCTGTGACTTCCAGTTGCACACAAGTGTATGGTGGCAACATCAGTCCCTCCCCCTTAGACTTGCGTGTATATTTGAGCCACTGATGACAATGTGAAATGAGGAATCTCTGAAGCCCTTTCTATGTTCAATGGCTGTGACTTCCAGTTGCACATAAGTCTATGATGGCAACATCAGTTCCTCCCCCTTAGACTTGCGTATATATTTGAGCCACTGATGACAATGTGAAATGAGGAATCTCTGAAGTCCTTTCTATGTTCAATGGCTGTGACTTCCAGTTGCACACAAGTGTATGGTGGCAACATCAGTCCCTCCCCCTTAGACTTGCGTGTATATTTGAGCCACTGATGACAATGTGAAATGAGGAATCTCTGAAGCCCTTTCTGTGTTGAATGGCAGTGACTTCCAGTTGCACACAAGTGTATGGTGGCTATATCAGTCCCTTCCCCTTTGAATTTGTATGTATATTTGAGCCACTGATGACAATGTGAAATGAGAAATCTCTTTTATAGGCCCTTTCTGTGTTCAATGGCTACGACTCCCAGTTGCACACAAGTCTATGGTGGCAACATCAGCCTCTTTTCCCTAGTCCCTAGACTGGCTTCACCAGTGCAATTGAGCACTGGACCTATCATGTAGTGCACGCACCTTGTCTGGGCAGTGTCTGCAGAAGGTCAAGCTGGTGAGAGGACAGAGAGGAGGTGTCCAGAGGTGCGGCCTGCTCCTCCAGCGTTGTGTCCCTCAGGGTCTGCACAGGCTCCTGCTGGAACTGGCCTTGGCATCGGAGCGCGGTGGTCACGCCTGACGGAAACAATCAGAATTTTGAGAAAAAAAAATGGCGACGATTAAACTCATCCCAGTTCTCTTACAATCTAGCTTGGCATTGCTAAAGAATAGAAAAATAAAATACAACTACTGTAGAGTTTCTATGTCTGTTTGCAACAGAGCATAGGGCTTTTCCGCATACAGCATTATTCAATCACATTCTGCATTTCTGGCAAAATATATAAATGTAGGACCATCTTAGCAGCCACTGAAAGGCCCTGTACAACATTCCAACAGACCACTGCAGGTCAGTCCTGCATATACAGTGTAGTTGTCCAAATGGCCTTGGGGCAAGGTTATCAAACTAGAGGGTACAATAAAGTTCTTGGAGAGTTCTTGGACTTGATTCAATCAGGTATCCATCTATTTTGTTGGTGTCGTGACTGGATTTCTTGATAATAAAGATGGCCGGGGGTTGCCATCCCAGCAGAACTTCTCAGAAAGTCAACAAGTTCCTTCTAGGACAGAAACATCAAGCCCTCTGACTTGTGCATATTGGAGGCTATTGTAATCAACAACAGTAGACAACAGTACATGTAGATATTTGAATGCTAGTTGACATTTGAATGCTAGTTGACATTTGAATGCTAGTTGACATTTGAATGCTAGTTGACATTTGAATGCTAGTTGACATTTGAATGCTAGTTGACATTTGAATGCTAGTTGACATTTGAATGCTAGTTGACATTTGAATGCTAGTTGACATTTGAATGCTAGTTGACATTTGAATGCTAGTTGACATTTGAATGCTAGTTGACATTTGAATGCTAGTTGACATTTGAATGCTAGTTGACATTTGAATGCTAGTTGACATTTGAATGCTTGTTGTCATTTGAATGCGAGTTGACATTTGAATGCTAGTTGTCATTTGAATGCTAGTTGACATTTGAATGCTAGTTGACATTTGAATGCTAGTTGACATTTGAAAGCTAGTTGACATTTGAATGCTAGTTGACATTTGAATGCTAGTTGACATTTGAATGCTAGTTGACATTTGAATGCTAGTTGACATTTGAATGCTAGTTGACATTTGAATGCTAGTTGACATTTGAATGCTAGTTGACATTTGAATGCTAGTTGACATTCTCATTTTAACAACAGGAGACTATTTCATATTAGTGGACATTTTTTTTTTTGCATGACGAAACTTTAGACATGTTCATTACAAGGACTATTTTAAGGACATTAGATAATAGATAGGACAGTTTATGACAGTGGTCATTTTTCACGTCAAAGGCCAATTTCATGAGAATGAACATTTTAACCATGGTAGATAGATTCATGACAAAAGACACTTGCATGAGAAAGGTCATTCAAAGGGAATAACATGTCCAGAAAAGTGAGTACATGTAGATCCATTGCATCTCGTCATTGGCTATACCTTTCACAGTTGACGACATGACGTGTGGGTTATCCTGCAGTCCTGTTATGAGGGCCTTGGCATTGCAGGCCCACTGTCTCTTAACAAAGGCCACATCCTCCATGGCTACTGGCCGCTTATCTGAAATCAAGCAATAGTAGCCCAGGGTTATGGCTGCTTATATGAAATCAGGCAATAGTAGCCCAGGGTAATGGCTGCTTATCTGAAATCAGGCAATAGTAGCCCAGGGTTATGGCTGCTTATCTGAAACCAGGCAATAGTAGCCAAGGGTTATGGCTGCTTATCTGAAACCAAGCAATAGTAGCCCAGGGTTATGGCCGCTTATCTGAAATCAGGCAATAGTAGCCCAGGGTTATGGCCGCTTATCTGAAACCAAGCAATAGTAGCCCAGGGTAATGGCTGCTTATCTGAAATCAGGCAATAGTGGCCCAGGGTTATGGCTGCTTATCTGAAATCAGGCAATAGTAGCCCAGGGTTATGGCCGCTTATCTGAAATCAGGCAATAATAGCCAAGGGTTATGGCCGCTTATCTGAAATCAGGCAATAGTAGCCCAGGGTTACGGCTGCTTATCTGAAATCAGGCAATAGTAGCTCAGGGTTATGGCCGCTTATCTGAAATCAGGCAATAGTAGCCCAGGGTTATGGCCGCTTATCTGAAACCAAGCAATAGTAGCCCAGGGTTATGGCCGCTTATCTGAAACCAAGCAATAGTAGCTCAGGGTTATGGCCGCTTATCTGAAATCAGGCAATAGTAGCCCAGGGTTATGGCCGCTTATCTGAAATCAGGCAATAGTGGCCCAGAGTTATGGCTGCTTATCTGAAATCAGGCAATAGTAGCCCAGGGTAATGGCCGCTTATCTGAAATCAGGCAATAGTAGCCCAGGGTTATGGCCGCTTATCTGAAATCAGGCAATAGTAGCCCAGGGTAATGGCTGCTTATCTGAAATCAGGCAATAGTAGCCCAGGGTAATGGCCGCTTATCTGAAATCAGGCAATAGTAGCCCAGGGTTATGGCCGCTTATCTGAAATCAGGCAATAGTAGCCCAGGGTTACGGCTGCTTATCTGAAATCAGGCAATAGTAGCTCAGGGTTATGGCCGCTTATCTGAAATCAGGCAATAGTAGCCCAGGGTTATGGCCGCTTATCTGAAATCAGGCAATAGTGGCCCAGAGTTATGGCTGCTTATCTGAAATCAGGCAATAGTAGCCCAGGGTAATGGCCGCTTATCTGAAATCAGGCAATAGTAGCCCAGGGTAATGGCTGCTTATCTGAAATCAGGCAATAGTAGCCCAGGGTTATGGCCGCTTATCTGAAATCAGGCAATAGTAGCCCAGGGTTATGGCTGCTTATCTGAAACCAAGCAATAGTAGCCCAGAGTTATGGCTGCTTATCTGAAATCAGGCAATAGTAGCCCAGAGTTATGGCTGCTTATCTGAAATCAGGCAATAGTGGCCCAGGGTTATGGCTGCTTATCTGAAATCAGGCAATAGTAGCCCAGGGTTATGGCCGCTTATCTGAAATCAGGCAATAGTAGCCCAGGGTTATGGCCGCTTATCTGAAATCAGGCAATAGTAGCCCAGGGTTATGGCCGCTTATCTGAAATCAGGCAATAGTAGCCCAGGGTTATGGCTGCTTATCTGAAATCAGGCAATAGTAGCCCAGGGTTATGGCCGCTTATCTGAAATCAGGCAATAGTGGCCCAGGGTTATGGCCGCTTATCAGAAACCAAGCAATAGTAGCCCAGGGTTATGGCCGCTTATCTGAAATCAGGCAATAGTAGCCCAGGGTTATGGCTGCTTATCTGAAATCAGGCAATAGTAGCCCAGGGTTATGGCCGCTTATCTGAAATCAGGCAATAGTGGCCCAGGGTTATGGCCGCTTATCAGAAATCAGCCGATAGTAGCCAAGGGTTATGGCTGCTTATCTGAAACCAGACAATAATTGTCCAGGGTTATGACTGCCATTCTCTAAAGTTATCTCCTGAGATGGTTGTTAAAAAGAGCAAAGGAAACTGGACTGGATTTCAGGATTTGAACTGCAGCCTCTGGATTAACCTACCAACACCGTCACTACCTAAAGCTATATGGCAGCATTCCCAAATAATCAACTTTCTCTGCTGGGGTGTGGGGTTGCAAGTCAGATGCAGTTCAAAATAAACAGCCATATATCTCCTGGGATCCTATCTTCTTGTCTATTTAATGCAAATGACATACCAGCACCCTACCACCACTTGTACACTACATGTATCCTACCATCTAAGCTACTGATCCCTTAGATGGTGGCCTTCCCAAAAAGTCAACTATCTTTGCTGGTGTGGCGGTACCAGTTGGAAGTACCGTAGTTTACCATTATTAACTGATGTCTCTTTACAGATCACACCTCCAGTCAGTTTTCTTCCCTTTTTTTGGAAATAGAGAGTTTTTTGATATACAGTACATCTGCATGGATCACAATCCTCACAATTCTGTGCTCAGTATTTAGGTCTTCCCTTGTATGCAAGTAGAGATCTTTTTAAAGAAATTCCACCCGAGGGAGGAAGTGACTTCAGGGCATTTTACCTGCAATGCTCCTGGCCTGGGTGACCGCTATGGGGGTCAGGCGACACAGGTCATCCACAGCGGCCAGCACTCTGGCCTTCTGGGGGCCAGCGGGTGCCGGCTTCAGTGCGCGGGCGCAGGCCAGTCTGGTGCCGGAGACGGCTGCACACAGGCCATCTGATTGGGTCTGGAACTCGTCCAGGAGCTCCTGCCTAGATGGACCTGAAGTGAGCACATTCAGGGGTTTGTTTCTTTAGAAAACTGAGTATAGAAAGACTACAGCATTGAGTATAGAAAAACTATTTTACTGAGTATAGAGATACTACAGTATTGTGTATAGAAAGACTACAATAGTGAGCACATTCAGGGGTTTGTTTCTTTAGAAAACTGAGTATAGAAAGACTACAGCATTGAGTATAGAAAAACTATTTTACTGAGTATAGAGATACTACAGTATTGTGTATAGAAAGACTACAATAGTGAGCACATTCAGGGGTTTGTTTCTTTAGAAAACTGAGTATAGAAAGACTATAGCATTGAGTATAGAAAAACTATTTTACTGAGTATAGAGATACTACAGTATTGTGTATAGAAAGACTACAATAGTGAGCACATTCAGGGGTTTGTTTCTTTAGAAAACTGAGTATAGAAAGACTATAGCATTGAGTATAGAAAAACTATTTTACTGAGTATAGAGATACTACAGTATTGTGTATAGAAAGACTACAATAGTGAGCACATTCAGGGGTTTGTTTCTTTAGAAAACAGAGTATAGAAAGACTATAGCATTGAGTATAGAAAAACTATTTTACTGAGTATAGAGATACTACAGTATTGTGTATAGAAAGACTACAATAGTGAGCACATTCAGGGGTTTGTTTCTTTAGAAAACAGAGTATAGAAAGACTATAGCATTGAGTATAGAAAAACTATTTTACTGAGTATAGAGATACTACAGTATTGTGTATAGAAAGACTACAGTACTGAGTATAGAGATACTACAGTATTGTGTATAGAAAGACTACAGTACTGAGTATAGAGATACTACAGTATTGTGTACAGAAAGACTACAGTACTGAGTATTGAGAGTCTATAGTACTGAGTACTGATACAGAGATCATAGTATTGGTATAGGGAGACTATGGTACTGAGTATAGAGAGACTATAGTATTGAGTATAGAGAGACCATAGCATTGAGAGAGACTATAGTACTGAGTATACAGAGACTATAGTACTGAGTATACATAGACCATAGTATTGGTATAGGGAGACTATAGTACTGAGTATAGAGAGACTATAGTATTGAGTATAGAGAAACCATAGCATTGATTATAGTATTGAGTATAGAGATACTATAGCATTGAGTATAGAGACACTATAGCATTGAGTATAGAGACACTATAGCATTGAGTATAGAGAGACTATAGTACAGTGTACTGCGTGTAGAGAGACCATATCATTGAGTATAGACAGATTATAGTACAGAGTATAGAGAGACCATAGTATTGAGTATAGAGATACTATAGCATTGAGTATAGAGATACTATAGCATTGAGTATAGAGAGACTATAGTACTGCGTGTAGAGAGACCATATCATTGAGTATAGAGAGATTATAGTACAGAGTATAGAGAGACCATAGTATTGAGTATAGAGAGACCATAGTATTGGGTATTGAGAGACTATAGTACTGAGTAAAGAGAGACTGTATTATTGAGTATAGAGAGACCATAGCATTGAGTATAGAGAGACTATAGTACTGAGTTTAGAGAGACCACGGCATTGAGTATAGAGAGACTATAGTAATGAGTATAGACAGACCATAGCATTGAGTATAGAGAGACCATATTATTGAGTATAGAGAGACTATAGTACTGAGTGTAGAGAGACCATAACATTGAGTATAGAGAGACTATAGTACTGAGTATAGAGAAACTATAGCACTGAGTATAGAGAGACTATAGTACTGAGTATAGAGAAACTATAGCACTGAGTATAGAGAGACTATAGTACTGGGTATAGAGAGACTATAGTACTGAGTATAGAGAGACTATAGTACTGAGTATAGATATTGTATAGAGAGACTATAGTACTGAGTAAAGAGAGATAGAGTATTATTGAGTATAGAGAAAATAATTGAGTATTTAGAGTATAGAATTGAATATGAAGAGACTATATGTGCACGTAGTATTGAGTAGTGAATATAGTAATGTGTATAGAGAGTCTATAGTATTGAGGATACAGTTAAGTATAACATGGAGCATGAAGCGAGTAAAGTATTGAGTATAGAGAGAGTATGATCATCATTTTGACTCATGGCAGCAGATATAATTCCTTGTAAATGATTGTCCTACCTAGGGCGTGGCTGACAGCCAGCGCTGCCCCGCCCAGTCTGTCCAAGGGCGTGGCCATGCCACCTGTCAGCTCATCAATGCCAGTTGCCAGCAGCTGAGCCTGAAAGTTTTAAAACAAGGACCAAAAAAAAAAATGACCTAAATTCATCCGACCTGCAATTAGTTTGGGATACGACAATTCTGCCAGGGCGATTTTCTTGCAATTTTTGTCGATGTCCAAATTTGTATGGAGTGTCAAAAAAAAAAAAAAAAAAAAAAAAAAAAAAGGGAGGCGCTTTGCTCGCTGTGGACGTACCGTGGCTGCCCATTCTCGCTGCAACAGCGCCACCTGCTGCTGACTGTCGCTGCTCAGGGTGAGCTGGGCTAGGTCGGCTGCACGCCTGCTGCGAGCAAGGAGGGCCTCTGTCAGCTGCCTGGTGATGACTTCCAAGCACTGCCTTGCCTTCTGCACTCCATCCTCTGCCGGTAAGTCGCCGCTACTGCACCGGGGTTAAAAAAGACGGGCGTGGGCAATATCAAGTAAGATTTCAAACTCAGGACGGTGGACATGGCGGACGAGTAGGGATTTGTGGGCGCACTGTGTGAAGCATCTCTCTAGGAAGAAGCATGGTTGTGTGAGGAGCCAGAGGGTGGAAACTAGTCACTTTGGGCTGGTAGACCCTGAGGGGGGAAATGAGCCATGAATGGCTTGATGGGTATACACTCTGAATAAGGTCATTGTATCCGTTGATGAGTTCCTGATATCGGTCAGCTGAATGCAGGCATTGTGGTTTACTGCATGTAAATGGCCTGCTGTGTAAACTCAGACAAGGGTCATTTTGTGTGTACAATGAATATATATGTACCATATGGGGGCACTGAATGACTGAATATTTTGTTTCTACAAAGTTCCTAGTGCCAATCCAATGAATGCAGGTGTGAGCTCATTGAATAGCATTTCTATTTCAGCTCTGAACAGGGTAATTATACTTTGGAGACTGATAAAAGGTTTGTACCTACAAGTGGAAGCAAGACACACTGGTAGCTCCCTAGATCAGGAATGTAAGACTTCCGGAAATTTCCGGATTTCTGGAAATGACGTGATTTAATTTTAATTTCTTTATTTAAAAAAATAAATTTTGGTATTATCTTTTAATTTTTTTGTCAAACTCCTATCTCAAACTGCTCCTTTTTTATCTGCTAACACCCTTTAAACTGAAGGGCGTCTGCACCCCTGCCGTGAATCTCTTGGTCGCGTAAGCGCTCACTGGTGGTTGCATCTCTCGGGCACGTAAGCGCTCACTCGCAGTCGCACAATTCATTGGCCTTCAGTGATTTTCGGGAAATGACTTTGTCGGTCGCTTAATACCTCCCTGCTAGCTGGCAATGATTCGCGAACTATCATTTGCCTGCAATCTCCACTCACCTGACCAATCCATCCGCCAGGCGGGCCATCTTCCCAGCAAACTCCTTCAGCTGCTGCACGCTATCGGCGACCTTCCTGCCGGCTGCTGTTGCAACGGCAACTGCCCCAGGCATCTGCAAGGCACACCGGTCCACAGCAGCAATCAGCTGCAGCTGCCTGACGGACCAGTCCAGCCAGCGCCTGCCGATCAGGTCCACCAGCAGCGGGTTGTCTGCACAAGACAGGATTCGAATCAGACACCATCCGGATTAAACATCGGTTCACCTAGCTAGGCTTTTAACGGTAAAGAACTCTCTGAGTAGACAGGATTCGAACCCAAGACCACTTAGGTTGAACTGAAGGTCGACCTTGCCATTTCTGCAAGTCTTTCCAATTCAGATCTCCATACGCCTCTATGAATGTGAGATTGCCGGCAATTCATGGTGAAGGTGGCAAGTATAAAGAAAGATTGTACAGTGGCACTAAGTTGGCTGGCAGACAGTTTGCTGCAGCCCAACAGCATTCAGTTTTATGCACTTTGATGTACACAATCTGGGAGACCATGAATATTTGGTGTCCAATACATATCACTATGGAACTGGTGTAATGACATTCAGTACATTATTAGTATGTATAAAGTATTCAGACCATATATAGTGGGAAGGCGGGAAAACCCTAAGGGGAGACTGGTGGGGGGAACCTATAGGTGCTCACTGGGGTGTGTCAGAAGGTGGTAGGGAGGCCGTGGATATAGGTGATCCATGAGTCGGCTAGGGAAGGGGGGCTTGGACTGGTGTGGGTAAGGTGGGGATGACCTAGGATATAGAAGATCCATTATCTTTCCCGCCTTCCCGTCACCCTCAGGTTCTTTTCAGAACCATACCTCTTCCTTTAAGAGACCTGATACATGGTGTTCACCGCAAACCTTCCTATATTGATTCACCCACCATGAAAAGCCTTAAGTCTCATTTATTCAGTCCATATTAGTATGTATAAAGTATTCAGTACATATTAGTATGTATAAAGTATTCACAGGGCTCGACCTTAGCCCTAGCTCGTTGGTCATTGTCTAGTAAAAACAGCTGCGGGCTAGTAAAATGACCCACTTTGCTAGCCCAGCGGACTAGTGAAAAGTAGACAGCGGTGTGGCGGCAAAAAACGATGAGGGCAGGATGAGAAAGAAGAACTAATAATTTGTTGACCAAATAACCTTGTGTTAAATTCAATATTCATTATACAGGGCTAGTAAAATCTGTGGGCTAGCAAAAACTAAATTTACTAGCCCGGTGGGCTCGTTAAAAAAAAACCTTAAGCGCGAGGCTTAAATTCAGTACATATTAGAATGTAAAAAGTATTCAGTACATATTAGTATGTATAAAGTATTCAGTACATATTAGTTGTGCACTATAGTTCACAATTGTCATTTGTCATCATTTTTCTGTGTGGCACACGTGTCAGCCATTCTTACCAATGTCGGCCACTGTCTCATTGGCAGCGCTGACCAGACTCTGGCTCAGCCTGGTCCAGTCAGATGCCTCCTTCTCCAGAAGTTGGATTTGGGTGGAGGAGTCAGCTGCCTCGGACCTGCTGAGGCGAGAGGTGGCCTGGGATGCCTCAGTGGCAACTCTAACCAGACGGTGAACGCTCTGCGTGTGGAAGCTCAGGCTATCAATCTGTTGGGTGAGGAGAAAAAGGGAAGAGGGGGAGGAGCAGGAGAAGGAGGAGGGAGACAATGAGGGAAGGGGGAGGAGGAAGAGTAGGGGATGAGGAAAAGAAAAAAAAGGAGAAATGGGAGGATGAGAAGAAGATGAAGAGGAGGTGGTGGGGTGGGAGGAAGGAGAGAAAGAACAGGACGGAAAGGAGAAGGGGATGAGGATGAAAAAAATAGAGAAGGAATAGGAGGAAGAAGAGTAGGAGATGACAAAAAAAAAGGAGAAATGGGAGGATGAGAAGAAGATGAAGAGGAGGTGGTGGGGTGGGAGGAAGGAGAGAAAGAACAGGACGGAAAGGAGAAGGGGATGAGGATGACAAAAATAGAGAATGAATAGGAGGAAGAAGAGTAGGAGATGACAAAAGAAAAGGAGGAGAAATGGGAGGATGAGAATAAGATGAAGAGGAGGTGGTGGGGTGGGAGGAGAGGAAGAAAAGGATGGAAAGGAGAAGGGGATGAGGATGACAAAAAATAGAGAAGGAAGAGGAGGAAGAAGGGTAGGAGATGACAAGAGAAAAAGAAGAGAGGCGGAGCAGGTGTGGCAAGAGGAACACGAGGAGGTGAGGCAAGAGGGGAAGTAGGAGGAGGAAGAGAAGAAAAGACAAATTGAAGGAATGGCATGTTTAGTCTATCAAGACAGAATCACATCTGTGCTCAAGCACTTTATTGGCTGCTCAGAACCAGGAAACCAAAGTATATTCCTGCTTGCTGCATTCTATTTCCAGACACCATTATTGGTCAGAATGTAATCCAATCATCGACTCATGACAAAACTAAGCATACAAAGCTAATTACTATTCATGTAGGGCAACACCTCATTTAAAAAAAAGCTCATTTACCTCCTTGAGCAAAGCCTCACGGCCACCTCGCAGGGCAGCCTCCCTCAGCTTACTGCCCGGCAGCCCCCAGCACCCGATGACCTCTTCCAGGGAGAGGCAGAGGTCAGCAACGAGCGAGGTCCATGCCTCGGCCAGGAGGTTCGCCTCAGCCTTGGCCGCCTCGTCGGACATCAGGGCCACCCTGGCCTGCTCCACCAACTCAGAGGTCTTGGAGACCAGCCGCAGCACTTGCGACTCCAGTCGTCTGTGAAAGAAAAACGGAAAAGCAAGCTGTCTGAAAAGTACTCTGATCATATGAGATTTGAAGGTTTGCATGGTGAGAATATCAGGATAAATAGGTTTGCGGAGACACCATGTAAATTCTCTTTTGTGAGTAAGTGTGGTTCTGAAAAGAACCGGAGGAACTCAACGTTTCGAACAGTGTACTCTGCTCCTGAAGACGAACAGAGTACACTGTTCAAAATGTCGAGTTCCTCCGGTCCTTTTCAGAACCACACTTACTCACAAAAGAGAATTTACATGGTGTCACCCCAAACCTATTTATCCTACTCTGATCATAGCAGAACCTGTCTGATATTGAGAAATGCCTTGCTTGAAGCATCACCTCAAGCCCTCTATTGTAATGATCCTATTCATATCAAATCCTTTTTGCTCCTTTTCAATGCACCACACAACCACTAGAGTAGAACATCCCCCATAGGAATGATACACTGGAATCAGCCGGCTATTTTCATATTTTATATCATAACTAACGAATGCGGTAAAAGTCTTTGTTGTTAATCGAGTATCATGAAGAATACCGGTATATAATACTCTTTCGATTCATGTGAATTTTATTTGAAAAAAACCCTGACAATTAAAGACCGTCATTTTCTGGATAAACGTGACAACTATCTCCAGGTTTTGTTAAAATTTGTGTGTAGAATCGGTTATTCCGCTAACTTCTGCTGTACTGCCCTTTTTCAACTCACCATCATTTTCGCTAGCGCCCTCCTTTGACTTTGTTAATCACACAGGAGACGCCATGATTCCTAAGCTGACTATCAATATAAGTTTCATTGTGATTGGCCAATGTTAACCACCATCCAAATGTAGACAAAGAATTTCCAGCCAATGGAATATATTCTTATATCCATGGTCGACCAGTACCCAACACACGCAGTACGGGTTTATGTGTACAGTACATGTACTGTACACGTACACACCCGTGGAAAGCCATTGCGTGACTTGTGTTTACACAATAGTTAATCCCAAAGATCAAGAGATAAGGGTACAGGCACAGCAGTTTTCGAAGGAGCATTTTTGCTACGGAAGAAATTGATATGTCAGAGCATGGAGGTAGAGGGAGGGATCAGAGTGAACTCACTGCTCACACCAGGAATAAATACTATTGAGTTGTCAGTAGCACTGAGTGGTTCAAACCATCAGGATGTACCCTTTGAGTTGTAGGTCTTGGGAGCAATCTGACGCCCTGGCTGCAAGACTGGCCAGGAAGACGCTCTTGTTCTCCGCCTCCACGCACAGCATGTCAACCTTCTTGGGGTCGGGGTCCCGACTGAAGAGCGCCCTCACCAGTCCAGACATGGGATAGGACAGCCTCACTGGAGACCCTGTGTATTGGGAAAAGACTTTCTATCACTGCATAGTATACCGATTAAGATTGGTCTAACACAAAGCGTGGCTCTAACACCAAGTTTAGCTCTAACACCAAGATTGGCTCTTGTTAAAACCTGTAAGCTCAAACCTGATGAAAAAGGGTTCAATTTGATAAGGATGCTAAGGAAAAGGTGCTGGGAGTAACAAACAAATATGTTACAAACCTTGTACTGACATAAATTACCCAAAAGCACGTCTGTGAAATGATCCTAGCAGGACCTCTCTCTGCCTTTGAGAAAGGTCCAGCTAGGATCGACACATCAGCTCCTCCACACAAAAATGCTCGGTCATTTTGGATGCAAAGAGAACGAGCTATTCAAGTATCACTGATGACATATCAATGTAGAATGCTTGTAGTGACATCACGAGCATGAACTGGTAGCTCAATGTGTCCAGCACGGTATGAGCTGCCTGTTATCTGACAGTCACATGTTAAATACCAATACATTTGCAACTTGTACATAAAATGTTCTCTGTGATGCAGCAAACTGTGCTTCAAGACTCTATGAATTTGTGCATAAGTCAATAGAGCATTATCTTGTGTAAAGCACGTTTTCTAAAGTGAATGCCTTACCACCCGGGCTCTAATTTAGACTCCTAAGCAGTCAAAGCTACTCACTTACCCGTCTTTTGACTGACTGTGGGCTGCTTAGTCAGGTGCAGATGTGACAGGCTGCTTGTTAGTTGGGAGTCTGGATCGGAGACTAGCAGGCCCGCTGATGGTGGCAGGGGCTTGCTCAGGTAGCTCTCATTGGAGAACTGCAGCCTTGCTGGTGGTGGTGCTGGTGATGGTGATAGTGGGGTCGGTGAAGCGTCACCCATTCCGTAGTCTGGAAAGTCTAGCGGGTTAAGGAGAAAATTTATCGGGGGATAAAAGGGAACATCAGAATCTATTTTGATTGGAAGGTTTCTGGTAGCACTTCTTTTTTGAGAAGGAGCGTGGCTCTGAAAAGAGCCGATAACTCAACGGTTCGGGTAGTGTAGACTCGTAGTCAGGAATTTATTTTGTGTTTAATTGGTTTTCTCTGAGGATATCACTTTGGAGACATTTCAAATCATGCAGTGACAAACTGAGTACTGACTGTCCAAGGATTATCATTGTCTTTGAGAGTGATATTTCTGATGTAAACTAAAGCTACACAGTCACGTGTTAAGTGTTAGTCAAGTGTTAGTGGATGGTTTGCCAGAAGAACTCCCCAGGTTGGGAGACAAAGGATGCAAAGCAGATGCGAATTGACGCGAATAATCTGCAGCCACTATCTAGCCGCTTCCGTCGACTTTGTGTAGCTGGAGGTCACAGCCAATAAATGTTGACGTGGTTGTGAGTTTGACATTCTTTCTGCACTCACCTTCTGCCTTGCTGCCCGCCTTGCTGGCAAGCCCCTTGCGTAGCGGGTCCAGTAGATCTGGGTGCTCCCTGCCAAGGACCGCCTGTCCCACCTTGTGCAGACACTCCAGCAAATGATGGCCGCGTTCACTGAGCTGCAAGTGTGCCCTCTTGTGGCCAAAGCTGGAGAGGGCCTTCTGAGCTCCAATTTTCACCAGATTCATTGCTGTGGAAAAAAAAACCCACCCCAAAACAAAGAAATTTTATCAGTGACTAGAATAACCCGGGTTGATCCGAAATATAAAAAAAGGAACTGAAAAAAATCTTGAGACCTTTTGGAAACATTCTACTTTTGATTCTCATCCATCATCAATATAATGTTGTGATTCTACCGGTAGGTAGCTTTATGACATTGAAACTGTTGGACCCAGAACAGTCTTCTGACAAAAGCCACTGCAACGTATTTGTAACTGGCAGTAGTTAAAGTAAGTGACCAGATCAGGATGCTCAAGTTCAGTTAGTGGACAGGGTGGACCCATCCCATTACAATCAGTGATGACATGACCAAGAGTCTGGATTTCAACACACGGACAGAGATCTGGGCTGTTATACTCCATTCACACAATTTGTACTAACAAAGCAGTTTGCAACAGTTTTTGTATTAAAAATATGTACTACGAAACAGTTCCAAACTTGCCACTTTAAACATGAAAAGCCGGTAATCTGTTCACATTTAGTTTCTAATGGTATAGGTATCTGTAATGTTCCACCTTTCTCAAGCTGCGTGATGTGCACTCGCAGTCCGTTGCGGAAGATGGGATCCTCAGCTGCCTCCAACTGATTGTATGCCACCTGGATGACCCTCTTAGTTCGACCCAGGAGGTTGCTGGCTGCCTGGGCCAGGAGGTCACGGTCAGCAATGACCTCTGCCTGCTGACATTCCTCCAGGTCATCTTGTATGTAAGACTCTGATCAAGGATGACAAAGGATGTGAGTGTTCTTTCTTTTATTGGATGGATGGATGGGGATGAGCAGGTGAAAGATTGTTGGCTTGAAATTTTGTCTTTTTGTGTTTTTTTGCTTGCTTTGTTGGATGGTTGCTTTGCTTGGTGGTCACTTTGTTGGTTGGATGGTTGGTTCAATGCTAATTTGCTTGGTTGGTTGGATGCTTGGTTCCATGCTTGTTTGCTATGTAGGGTGGTTGGTTGGTTAATTGGTTGGTTACTTTGTTGGATGGATGGTCGGTTAATTGGGTGGTTGGTTGGTTACTTTGTTGGTTGGATGGTTGGTTCAATGCTAGTTTGCTTGGTTGGTTGGATGCTTAGTTCCAAGCTTGATTGCTATGTAGGATGGTTGGTTGGTTAATTGGTTGGTTGGTGGGTTACTTATTGGATGGATGGTCGGTTAATTGGATGGTTGGTTGGTTACTTTGTTGGTTGGGTGGTTGGTTTAATGCTAGTTTGTGTGGTTGGTTGGATGCTTTGTTCCTTGCTTGGTTGCTATGTAGGATTGTTGGTTGGTTAATTGGGTGGTTGGTTGATTACTTTGTTGGATGGATGGTTGGTTAATTGGATGGGTGGGTGGTCGCTTTGTTAGTTTGTTGGTTGGTTTAATGCTAGTTTGCTTGGGTGGTTGGATGTTTGGTTCCTTGCTTGGTTGCTATGTAGGATGTTTGGTTGGTTAATTGGTGGTTGGTTGGTTACTTTGTTGGTTGGATGGTTGGTTAATTGGGTGGTTGGTTGGTTACTTTGTTGGAAGGTTAGGTGGGTTACTTTTTTGGATGGTTGGTTGGTTACTTTGTTGGATTGTTAGGTGGGTTACGTTTTTGTATGGTTGATTGGTTACTTTGTTGGTTGGATGGTTGTTTTAATGCTTGTTTGCTTGCTTGCTTGGTTGGATGCTTGTTTTGTTTGCAGATGTCTGACTGGCGTTATGGCTGATGGTTTGACAATATAAAGACATCTTCCTGTAAGCAAAGGGTCACTAGCATTAAACAAATCCTTAATTAGCTGGCAGGTTGATTTGGTTGGTCCATTAGTTATTTGGTTGCTTCCCTGCTTTCACACTTACATGCTTGCAGATAATGGATATGGTATAGTTATTACATCTAACATAACAGTATCATGATGGCAGGTTTGACAAAACCGAGACATCTTTCTGAAAGGCTTTCAAAAGATCAATGTTATTAAAAAACACCTTTTTTTGTACCTACCTGATAACTCTAGGAATCGGTTGGCATCAATGAGGTCATCAATGGCATTGACCAATCGCTGCACCTCACTCTGCCACTCACGACGAAGCAGCTTCAGGTGCCGCACAGCCCCCTTGTTCAGGATGTCCTGCCGCACTGCAAGGCATGCTGGGAAGACCTCGGGATCCAGTCGCTCCAATTGGCCGACGGCATCCAGTATGACTTCCGCCTCTGTGGAACGGAAAATTGGACACATGCCACTGAGTTACCGGGCCCAGTTTCATGGAGCTAACTAGATGCGAAAAGGATTGTTCCCCCGCTTGAAAATGTCTTCCTTCAGTTTGTTCAGTTTGCAAAGCAAATCTGTGTGAAGGTTGAGACTTTCACTTTCTACAGTGAATTCACAATGTACAGTAGGATGCTTGCACTCAACCCATGCTGTGTACATGTGTAATACACTGATTCAGTAGGCCATGCCTACCATAGCAACGGTCAAGCAACCGAGCGCATGCATACAACGCGTCCTGATCGCCCACATGCCATGTGCATCCACTGTACGCCTGCACCCAACGAAAGCACTTTTCTCCGTTGGATTTTGGTTTTGGACAAGGACAAACAATTTACATTTCCTCTCTTGCAAGGGTATTGAGAGTCAGAATTACAATGAAAATATAAACACCGCTTGACCATGGTCAAAGATAAAACTCGAAACAAAAAGTAAACGCAGCAAAAAGTGTGCAGTAAAGAATACAGAATATAAAACGTTTTGTCAGACAAAATGCCGGCAATTTGTTGGACCTTAAATCGCAAGCTGTGATTGGTAAATTTGTCAAGGGGCATGGCCTTCTGGATTGGTGTACTGTCTCTTTTGAGAGTGAGCGTGGCTCTGGGAAGAGCCAGTAACTGTTCAAGGAAGTGAGTGACTGTTGTCAGGAGACTGGATTTTAACTGTGCATAATGCCTATGTCTTGTGCTGATAGCATAGAGGCTTGTTAAGCCACGTGGGCACTGGAGCATGTGGTAGCATGGCCTACCTATGTGCTTGATGAATCATGAAGGGAAATGCACAAGGATAGGTCATTTGACGGGTTGGATTATTTTTGCGTGAGTTTTGACGTCCAAATGCGGCTTATTCTAGGATTGTCAAGGAATAGATACACGTTTTTTCCACTGCTGTAATTTTCAACAACAAATCTGGCTGGCATGTCAAAAAATAAAAAATAAAAGTTGTGACCTTCAGAATCTTAACTCACTGCGGTTGTCCGGGCAACTTGCAGCAGCAAATGTACCCAGTTGGCACATCCTGTCGTTGTGTTCGTGAAATGTTTCCTCCAGTGGCTGCAGAATTCGGACGCAATCTTTCTCTCTGAGTGGGCCTTTCTCCTGAAGAGGAAATGAGACGTGGGATAAAAACGAAAATGTTTGAGCTGAACAAGATACAGTTCTTGGCAGTAATGTGATACCCAGCCTACAACACCAAATACCTTGTGAACTATTTTCTCAAACTATGTAGAAACATTACAGCCAGAGGGAAATATCAATCCTGTGTCTTGACATGAAATATCAATCTTGTCTTGACACGAAATATCAATCTTGTCTTGACATGAAATATAAATCCTGTCTTGACACGAAATATCAATCCTGCCTTGACATCAAATATCAATCGTGTCTTGACACGAAATATCAATCCTGTCTTGACATGAAATATCAATCCTGTCTTGACATGAAATATCAATCCTGTCTTGACATGAAATATCAATCCTGTCTTGACACGAAATATCAATCCTGCCTTGACACGAAATATCAATCCTGTCTTGACACGAAATATCAATCCTGTCTTGACATGAAATATCAATCCTGTCTTGACATGAAATATAAATCCTGTCTTGACATGAAATATCAATCGTGTCTTGACATGAAATATCAATCGTGTCTTGACATGAAATATCAATCCTGTCTTGACATGAAATATCAATCCTGTCTTGACACGAAATATCAATCCTGTCTTGACACGAAATATCAATCCTGTCTTGACATGAAATATCAATCCTGTCTTGACATGAAATATAAATCCTGTCTTGACACGAAATATCAATCCTGTCTTGACATGAAATATCAATCCTGTCTTGACATGAAATATCAATCCCGTCTCTTGACATGAAATATCAATCCCGTCTCTTGACATGAAATATCAATCATGTTAAAAAAAAAGAAAAAAAGTCTCCCAACACATGACCTCAAAAGGCCACTCAAGCCTCAAGGTGAGGGCTAAAAGAAAGGAATAAGGAGAAGAACCAGGAGCAAATAGCTTGAATTGGGACAGGTTATAAGACATGTTAGTACAATGTTGACCCACCTTGAGTATGGCTGTAGAGGCCTTGACCATTCTGTCCAGGGGCTCGGCCGTCTGCACAAAGGCGTCCACTGTCTGGCCAATGACCGCAAACTTGACCAGCTTCTCCAGGACCAGTAGTTCCTTGGCCAGTGACTCGCAGCCAGCCTCAAAGTCGGCCCTGAGCTGCTGGAAGTCCGGGTTGTCCAGGATGGCCTGATTCTGGCCCTTGATAAGTCCCCTCTGCTTCAGGATCTAAGAAAGAGCCGATGAGAAGGCAGTTAACTACTTCAGACTGCCACCATCTCCAACCCATTTCCCAGTAAAGATACCTTGGCTACATGAATATGGACATTATTTGTTTTCCTTGATAAGGCAATCAATTCAATTCATCCTTCGAACACAGCTATAACATAATGTTTTGTGTCGAGGAGAATGTAATTCAATGAGAAAAAAAAAATCTCATTGAATTACATTTTCCTCGACGCAAAACATGTTACATCTGTGATGCAACGTGTCACCCGCCGCTATACAATAATCAAATCCACCACACGACCTCGACCAGCTTGATGGTCGAGTGGTTAAGACGTTTGCACTACATGTAGAAAGCAGGAGTCACGGATTTGAAACCCGCCCGAGCTGCCTGAATTTTTTTCTCAAGGCATTGGGCAAATCACTGTGCATTCAGTGTTTATCATGTTGAGCAAGGGCAAACCCTCATTGAATTTGATTCTTGGAAACAAAATAAAGCTAGGGTGAACACTGTAGGAGGTAAGGTATAGTTACTAGGGGGAAACATTAGAAAAGTGGTAACACATGATATGTTTTAAAGGCCCAATACAACATTGGTAAAGGTCAAAAGATTGCCACAGTTTGTGTGTTAAACCATTAAACATCCCAAAAAAGCACTCCTGCGAAGGTTTTAGCTCAAATGGTGATCTGAGAAAGTAGAAAAAGGTAAAAAACAGTCACGGCTTTTGCACCATTCTGTAGTGTAAGAAATAGTTCATGACTTTATGACTATTTGTCGATGTTTGAGTGAAGATTTCTAGGGAAGAACAGCATCCCAGACCATAAGATTTCAACAGGAGGATCTATCATGACCATCTACAAACTGTGTAAATTAGAAGGAAATCTGTGGACATCGATATTTTCCGATCTTCCCAATGTTGTATTGGGCCTTTAAATGAATTAACCCATCCACTACGCGAACCATCATTACAAACATGTTTGCTGTCTGCAGTGTTAGGGCTATTAGACATGTTAGATGTGATCCTTGGAGACATTGCAGTTACTTAATGGTTAACTGCCGCTGACTGGCGCCCCCACCCTGGCATAGACTAATACTGACTAGTTGGGAAGGCTGCCACCCCGAGGGCTGGATAGCTCTGCTACATGTACATTGGACCTGGAGATAAAAGGCTGAAATCTCACATCAGCTGCTAGTCAGTTTTCATTCCTTTACATCGATTCGTTGACCCCCACCTCCTTCCGCCATTTCAAACTAGGAAAAAATGCGACCAAAGTGTATCAATATACTTTGTCAAATAATCTCGAACTGATCCAAACAACATATGCATGTATTTATGCCTCGTCACCTAATGAAACAAGCTGTGGTAACAATAATAAAAAATGAATTCATGAATGAAGAAAAAAAACCCACAAAAAACCACAAACCCAACTTCCAACTGGACGTTAAAGACAGAGAAAAACTCCCCAAATCCACCACAAACATTTAAGATATCAGCAAACAGTTCCAGTTCCTTGCCTGTTTGCAAGACGTGACGATCTGCTCTCTTAACTTGTCCCTGGACAGGGAGCTGGTGGTCATGCTTTGCCTGATCACATCCTCCAGACAGCCGTAGAACTCGGCATCCAGACAGGCCCGGTGGTTAGGAGACAGAAACTCTATCATCTGCAAGACAAAACACAAAGACAGACGCTCAGATGACTTCCCAGACGGGAATGGGTGTCTTTGAATTGTCTACACACAGGGGGTTGGCCGGTTCAAAGCAGCCATGCATTGCAGGGGCCTAACATCCATCTCTGGCCAGTCAATGTGGTGCGCCTGAACAAACTGCGCAGCATAATTCTTAGAGAGTGCCCAGACCTCCCCCCACCAGAGGATGTGGACCTTACTTTACCCAAACCCACAAACTTGGTTGCAGCGCTTAAAGCCCCTACCCAACATTGGTCGAGGTGAAAGAATAGCATCCATACGTTGTCTGATTCAACATATGCATGAAATAGCACACCTGTGAAAATTTCAGCTCAATCCGCCAACTGAGTCTCGAGAAAATCGTGAAAACCGCTTCATTTGTTTCGCGAAAATGCAGCATTCAACGCCGTACTGTTCCGAAAAATAGTTTAGATCTCGCTGAAACGTAAACTATTTCTTTTACTTATTTCTCCCAAAATACAACATTTTAGGCAGAAATATTTCAGTGAGAGGTTTCTACTGTAACCATCTTCAAACTGTATAAGTTTCATGTAAATCTGTGAAAATTTCGGGTTTTTCGATCTTACCAATGTTGTGTAGGGGCTTTAAATAAAGGTACAATAAAATGTATATCACTTAAATCCATGCTTTAGAACCGTTATGCAATGTTGCTAACAATCACACTGCTTTTTAACACTCATTCTGGGGGTGTATTTGCAAGTTTTATGTTTGTATGCTTATGAGAATTTCAATATTCATGAGCAAATTTGAGATGTCATCACAGGATCATGCAACAGAAACTCAATTTGTTGTGTACAAACGTTTCTGCAAAATTCTGTTTTTTTCCTGCTGTATCCCCAAACCTGTTGATCTACTGCCAAAAATAACACATGCTTCATAACCAAATCCAGAGGGATTAATTTGCAGTTTGAATGTTAATGTTTTTCTATGTTTTTTAAACTGTGGGTTCCTGACATGACCTTACAATAGCGCCCTCATTTTTATAAGGATATTTTTAAAGGTGAAAAAGATTACCAATTTCTGACTCCACTAAGAAAAAGAAGCTTGCCAATATGCTTGTGCGCGTCAGATCCCTATATGACAGCAGACAATGAGCTTCACTGTGGTATTTATTGCATAGACCCTTTAATGTATAAGGGTTCAAACTCCTGAGCTATCCAGCGCTCATATCATTTTCTGCAAGTTTGACTGGACCGCGGAATAAACCCAGGCTTCTGCAATGACATGCAACCTTCCTCTGGTAGTGCTCCACCACCTGAACTATCCAGCCCTTAGACAGGGGGGGGGGGCTTTCAAAATTGTCCAATATTTTTGCTTGAAAGGGGGGTGAGTGCCAGTCAGAAGCATTCAACCATTAACCACTGTACTTTTCCAGGGATCATATCCCAGTTTTCATTCAGATGCAAGTAATGGCTGGTGGCCAAACAAATTGTGTTCATATTCAACAACCCCCCTCCACCCCCCCAAAAAAAATGAACCCATCCAAAAACTCTGGTGACCCCCAGGTTGCATTAATGACATCATCTCCTTCTAAACCAGGCTACAGCTGTTTACACACCATTCAGAGTCAATGCAACTTTTATCTAACTAAAACAGAAAGTTGACTTAAAGTGATACACAACAAATGTTGCAAACAGAAACAGAAATTAAAGTCAATTACAGAAATTAAAATCAATTATTGTTTCAATACCCTGTCAAGTTTTTGGACAAAGTGCCCTGGGGTCTCCCGGTACTCCTCTCTGTCGCTCTCGTCTGCTAACCCTGCTTCCCCTTGAAGCTGATTACCCATCAGGCCTATGATGTCTGCCACAACGGACGACACCTGACTTATGACGTAGTCACGACTCGCCTGTTCGGGGAAAAACAAAAAGAAAAAAAAAATTCTCAAAATTGAAATGGCCATCAAGTTAAAATAAACATAGAAATGATCTTTTGTGGGATTTTAAGTCAAAATGGGATTTAATGTCAGCTAGTTTTCATACATGTAGGTATTTTTTTTCAATTCAATGCACAGAAAATCCCTGCCTTTGTGAATGGTTTTGTAGGATCAAAATGCATGGACTTTTCATTCAATTTCAAGTCAATTACATGTACATTGTGTAAGTAACTTAACATTAAACATTCAACTTGAGTAACATTCAAGTAACTTATTGACAAGAATAATATGTTATGTCCAAATCATGTGCAATGCAAGGGCCTCAGATCTACATCCAAGCAGAAGCTTTCTGAAAGGTTTCATGCTCCTAGCAGGACCTTTCTCAAAGGTCTGTAGTTCCTACAGTAGCAGGACCTTTCTGAAAGGTCTGTAGTTCCTAGCAGGACCTTTCTGAAAGGTCTGTAGTTCCTAGCAGGACCTTTCTGAAAGGTCTGTAGTTCCTAGCAGGACCTTTCTGAAAGGTCTGTAGTTCCTAGCAGGACCTTTCTCAAAGGTCTGTAGTTCCTAGCAGGACCTTTCTCAAAGGTCTGTAGTTCCTAGCAGGACCTTTCTCAAAGGTCTGTAGTTCCTAGCAGGACCTTTCTCAAAGGTCTGTAGTTCCTAGCAGGACCTTTCTCAAAGGTCTGTAGTTCCTAGCAGGACCTTTCTCAAAGGCCTTTTTAATTCTGGCAGGACCTGAAAACCCTTGGGTGTAAAATACAATCAATGCTGGAACACCACAAACAGACATCAAGCTTGCCAAGTTTTCAACCATGTCTGTGAAATATGTACTGTTAAAGATCTCTTGCAAGATTGTAAAGTCAAGGGATCAAGTTACAATCAGGATTCTTTCTGCGGTCAGACAATGTCTAGTCAACAACTTTATCTCCAGTGTCAACAAAGAACAAGTTTTGTCCATGGGTCTGTGTACAGAGTTCAAAGTTTCAAAAAAAATTGAATGGTTCAAATGTTCAAACAATAGGCCTAAAGGGAAACGTCCAAAACAACAAGTGTGCAATTTATGCAGTATCTTATCTGTAACTGATATTTTATTTGTAGTTTGATCTACATGTACATGTGCAGTAGTAGGGCTGGTTATGCATTTAACGCTACATTTTTTCTCTAACAGTTTATTTTCTCTTAGGTTGCTTAATTATAGGCCTATATATAAACAATAGAGGGCCTAAGGTTTTAAACTAAAAGTCAGAATATCTTTGAGATGGTCCTGGTAGGATCTGACGTTTTGATATTTGAACATCTTTGGGTGATTTAACTCAGGAAGCAGTTTGGGGTTTACTTTGATTGAAGATCGAAGGTCATTTGACTGGACCAGGGATGTGAACCCAGGCCTCTGGTTATAATGTAACAGTGCCCTACCACCTGAGCTACCCAGCTCTAGGAGTGTGTGGGAGTGGAGGAGGCTTCCCAAATGGTTAATTATCTTTGATGAGGTGGGGGCGCCAGTTAGAGGCGTAGTACCATGTAATCATTGTAAAAACTCCAGAATTTACACTATTACAGTAATCTCATTCAGATGCAAGTAACAATAACTGAGTATTTTGAAAGGTTCCAATCTGAGAGAGCCTGCATGCTTCACCACGACCACAGGCATGGATTCCAGAGGTGAAATTTACTTTGCAACTTTGATCATTAAAGGCCCAATACAACATTGGGAAGATCAGAAAACATCGATGTCCAAAGATTTCCTTCTAATTTACAGTTTGTAGATGGTCATAATAGAATCCTCATCTTGAAATCTTACGGTCTGGGATGCTGTACTTCTCAAGAAATCTTCACTCAAACATCAACAAATAGTTTATTACTCACGAGTAATAAACTATTTCTTACGCTACAGAACGGTGTGAAATCTGTGACTGCCTTTTTCTACTTTCTCAGATTACCATTTGAGCTAAAAACCTTTGGAAGATTTCTTTTTTGGAATGTTGAATGGTTTAATACACAAACTGTGGCGATCTTTTGACTTTTACCAATGTTGTATAGGGCCTTTAAACCACCCCTACTTTTTAGCTGATTTCCTTTCCTTTATTTGATTGAAAATACACATGTATTGCATAGCTCCCACAGATACATTCTTCTTCTTGCTCCATAATTCGTCGAGTGCCCTCCAAATGGGCATAGGTGCATTGAGACACCAACATCGCCTTACGCCCTTCTGCTGGGAACAAATTCCGTCTGGTCCATTCTATGGCTTTTTACAATTAGTTTTTACTTCATCATGACATTTGAACACATAATGTGGGAGGATTGAAGTGCATACAAAATAGAAAATAATGAGTGATTAAAAATAATGACCTTAGTGATCCTCTTTTGCCCATATGCCCTTATGCCCTTATGCAAGGCACCCAACGAATTGGTTGTCTGGGGCGAATGCAGCTAGCCAGTGTCACTCACCATTGCCTGGGCATTGTCCCGGTACTTCACATAGGTCTGCATGGCTGAGCTGAGCGTGGGCACCGACCGGCGTAGGGTCTCCATGGCGACGCGGACCCTCTCCTTAGTCTGGGGCTGGGTCAGGTCCTGCTGACGACGGTCACACAGTCCACTCAGCACTGTCACGGAGTCAGCCAGTGCCTGCAATGGAATCGTTGATAATCAGTTGATAAACGAAACACTAAGCAACTAAACACTAAGCAACTTCACAACAGATTGTAAAACATTTTAAAGGCATGATCAAAATTAACTTGGGTTAAATAAATCAGTATTGTTATAAAACCCAACATGTCTATCCTTTTTTAAACCAAAAATGATTAATTTAGCAAAAAAACGCTATATTTTGGTCATCTAAAATTTAGTGGGCCTGACGTTTCGATCCTAGCAGGACCTTTTTCAAAGGCAGAGTGACAAGGACAAAACAGATACATGTACACGAGGGAAGGGGGGGGGGAGAGTGAATAGGACACGGATGAGAAACAAAGGACAAAGAGTGAAGCTGGTAGGGAGAGATCAAAGGGAAGGGCAGGGGGTAGGGTAGGGATTAATGAGAGGAGGGGGAAAGATCAAAGAGAAGGGCAAGGAGTGGGGTAGGGATTAGTGACAATAGGGGGAAAGATCAAAGAGAGAAGTGTGAAGGACTGAACACAAAAGAAGGATTATCAGAAAGCTGCATGGTGTTAGTCATTACCCTCCTGGATGTTGAGACCATGTGGTTGAATAGTCCGAAGACGCTTCATCCACATTTTCTCACGGCTAAGACGGACAGCATTATTACGGTGACCAAGTGATTCTATGCCCAGTACACTCATGTCTGATATCGAATGATCAGGGAGATTGAAGTGATACCCAACAGGGGTGTCCATTTTACCAGTTTTGATAGTAGACCTATGGCCATAGATTCGTTTTTTGAGGGTGTTTTTGGTCTCGCCAACATACTGAATATGACAAACTCTACAAGAGATGAGGTATATGATGTTTGAGGTAGTGCACGTGATAGAGCCATAGGTCGTGTGGGTAGTTCCAGAAGAATGTCCATTGAAAGAGTCTATTTCCTTGACATGTGTCTTGCAAACAATGCATTTCGAGGTACACTTAAATGTACCAAATTTGGTAGGAGGTGAAGAGTCCAAAGGGGGAACCTCTGCTCGGACAATTAAGTCACGCAGGTTACGGGGGCGCCTGAAAGCCAAAACAGGCGAATTAGGAATGGCTTCAGCCAGACGATCCGAAGTGTGGAGAATATGGTGGTTTTCCTTAGTTATCTTCCTGAGAGGAGGAAGAGAGGGGTGGTAGGAAGTAACTAAGGGAACCTTGGGCTTGTCCTTGGGACCTGGTGGCTTTTGTTTTAGTGCCGAACTTCTGGGAATGGAATAGACTTTAGCAATGGAGTTCTTCACTTGGCGAGAACTATAGCCTCTAGCAACCAAGTTACTGGCCAATACACGTGTATGGCGGCGAAAGTCAGACTCATTGGAACATATACGCCTCAATCTGAGGGCCTGGCTGTAAGCTATACCAGTCTTACAGTGTCTAGGGTGACAACTGGAGGAATGGAGATATTGATGAGTGTCGGTGGGCTTAGAATACAAGTCAGTAGTGAGTGTATTGAGGTCTTTCCGGACGGTGACGTCCAGAAAGTGGGTCTGTTGAAGAGACTGCTCCCATGTGAATTTGATGGTCCTATGGAAGGAATTGATGTGGTCAAAGAAAGCATTCAGGCTGCTACCGTCCCTAGTCCAAATGAAGAACACGTCATCTATGTATCTCCACCAAATCCAGGGACGGCATGGAGCCTCACTGAGCATGCGTTCCTCAAGGTCACCCATGAAGAGGCATGCAAAGGAAGGAGCCATGCGCGTGCCCATGGCAGTGCCATGCACTTGAAGATAGTGCTTGCCAAGAAAGGAGAAATTATTCTTGGCCAGCACTAACCTCATGAGGGTGGTTATGTCGGAGATGGGTGGAGAAGACTGTTTTCCTTTGGCCAGGGCCGAGGAGCAAGCCTGAATGCCTTCTTCCTGGGGGACGTTAGTGTACAGAGAGGAAACATCAATAGTACCAATTATGGCAGTGGCAGGAATTTGATCCTTGACACTTTCCAACTTCCGCAGAAAATCGGGAGTGTCATGGACGTATGAGGGGATTTGGGGAACCAAGGGTTTGAGAAAAGAGTCAATGAAAAGAGATATGTGTTCCGTAGGTGAACCATTGCCAGAGATGATGGGTCTGCCTGGGTTGTTGGCCTTGTGAATTTTCGGGAGAAGGTAGAATCTGGCAGTTCTACAATTGATCGGTGATAGAAATCTGTGAGCTTTTTTACTCAAATGATCACGTGATCGCATGTCATCCAAAACTTCCTGAATTTGCTCTGAAAATTTGCCAGTGGGGTTAGAGTCCAGACATTTGTAGTGCTGGGGATTGTTGAGTTGGCGATTGGCTTCATCAATATATTTTTGGCGATCCATGATTACTACGGCTGACCCTTTATCTGCTGGCTTGATAATGATGTCACCGCGGGAACGTAGAGTGTTGAGAGCAAGACGTTCTTCCCTAGGGAGATTGTCGTGGGGCTTACGGGTAAGATGAGAGGAGTTGGAAACTTGAGAACTGACTGCTTGCACATACGTTTCAAGGGCTGGAACACGGTTCTTGGGGGGGACCCAGGTGCTTTTTACACGGAAAGGTTCTTCTTTACAGGAGCCAGAATCGAAGAAGAACTCAGTCAGACGAAGTCTGCGGTAATACTCAGTGAGATCTTGACTGAGCATTACTTGGTCAACTTTGGGGGGAGTAGGACAAAAGTTCAAGCCCTTGGAAAGTAACGTATGCTCTGCGTCAGTTAGAGAAGAAGAGGAAAGGTTGACAACAGTGTTAGTGGGGGGTAAAGGTGTAGACTGCGGACTGCGTCTGAAGCGGTTGTGTCTGCGTTGTTTGGCAACAAGGCCACCAATCTTCTTGTTTCTCCTGTCGGTGAGAACAGAATTGAGGTTAGAGAGACCTTTCTCAATCTCATCACTGAGATCCTTGTACTGGCTTTCAGAACAGCTGGAGCGTAGTTTTGAGTCCAGATTAGCAATGTCCTGGTGGACAGCCTGAAGGGTGATTTCACATTGCTCAGAGAGGACCTTGATGAGCTGAATGGAAGCACTATAAAGAATTTGATTCCATTTTTTCTGTAGGTTGGGGGAGAGTTTTCCAATTTGGGGGGTGTGAGATATCTGTAAGCCAGTAGGGATCAGGCGAGAGACTGAGAAAAAGTTGTAGTTGTCTTGATGGAAAGTGTACCGAAGAGCCTTTTCTTGCAGTTTCCTAAGTTGAAAGAAACAGTTAGGGTTGTTCATGTTAGTAAGAGCAAAAAACAAGAGACAAACACAGAACGCAGACTTACATACCAACGGACGGACAGACTTACATACACACGTAGACAGGTCAGCAAGGAGGATCACCACGAGGGGATACAGCAACATAAGGAAATGACTTAAGGTGATATACAAAAAGAAGAACCTTTCCGTGTAAAAAGCACCTGGGTCCCCCCCAAGAACCGTGTTCCAGCCCTTGAAACGTATGTGCAAGCAGTCAGTTCTCAAGTTTCCAACTCCTCTCATCTTACCCGTAAGCCCCACGACAATCTCCCTAGGGAAGAACGTCTTGCTCTCAACACTCTACGTTCCCGCGGTGACATCATTATCAAGCCAGCAGATAAAGGGTCAGCCGTAGTAATCATGGATCGCCAAAAATATATTGATGAAGCCAATCGCCAACTCAACAATCCCCAGCACTACAAATGTCTGGACTCTAACCCCACTGGCAAATTTTCAGAGCAAATTCAGGAAGTTTTGGATGACATGCGATCACGTGATCATTTGAGTAAAAAAGCTCACAGATTTCTATCACCGATCAATTGTAGAACTGCCAGATTCTACCTTCTCCCGAAAATTCACAAGGCCAACAACCCAGGCAGACCCATCATCTCTGGCAATGGTTCACCTACGGAACACATATCTCTTTTCATTGACTCTTTTCTCAAACCCTTGGTTCCCCAAATCCCCTCATACGTCCATGACACTCCCGATTTTCTGCGAAAGTTGGAAAGTGTCAAGGATCAAATTCCTGCCACTGCCATAATTGGTACTATTGATGTTTCCTCTCTGTACACTAACGTCCCCCAGGAAGAAGGCATTCAGGCTTGCTCCTCGGCCCTGGCCAAAGGAAAACAGTCTTCTCCACCCATCTCCGACATAACCACCCTCATGAGGTTAGTGCTGGCCAAGAATAATTTCTCCTTTCTTGGCAAGCACTATCTTCAAGTGCATGGCACTGCCATGGGCACGCGCATGGCTCCTTCCTTTGCATGCCTCTTCATGGGTGACCTTGAGGAACGCATGCTCAGTGAGGCTCCATGCCGTCCCTGGATTTGGTGGAGATACATAGATGACGTGTTCTTCATTTGGACTAGGGACGGTAGCAGCCTGAATGCTTTCTTTGACCACATCAATTCCTTCCATAGGACCATCAAATTCACATGGGAGCAGTCTCTTCAACAGACCCACTTTCTGGACGTCACCGTCCGGAAAGACCTCAATACACTCACTACTGACTTGTATTCTAAGCCCACCGACACTCATCAATATCTCCATTCCTCCAGTTGTCACCCTAGACACTGTAAGACTGGTATAGCTTACAGCCAGGCCCTCAGATTGAGGCGTATATGTTCCAATGAGTCTGACTTTCGCCGCCATACACGTGTATTGGCCAGTAACTTGGTTGCTAGAGGCTATAGTTCTCGCCAAGTGAAGAACTCCATTGCTAAAGTCTATTCCATTCCCAGAAGTTCGGCACTAAAACAAAAGCCACCAGGTCCCAAGGACAAGCCCAAGGTTCCCTTAGTTACTTCCTACCACCCCTCTCTTCCTCCTCTCAGGAAGATAACTAAGGAAAACCACCATATTCTCCACACTTCGGATCGTCTGGCTGAAGCCATTCCTAATTCGCCTGTTTTGGCTTTCAGGCGCCCCCGTAACCTGCGTGACTTAATTGTCCGAGCAGAGGTTCCCCCTTTGGACTCTTCACCTCCTACCAAATTTGGTACATTTAAGTGTACCTCGAAATGCATTGTTTGCAAGACACATGTCAAGGAAATAGACTCTTTCAATGGACATTCTTCTGGAACTACCCACACGACCTATGGCTCTATCACGTGCACTACCTCAAACATCATATACCTCATCTCTTGTAGAGTTTGTCATATTCAGTATGTTGGCGAGACCAAAAACACCCTCAAAAAACGAATCTATGGCCATAGGTCTACTATCAAAACTGGTAAAATGGACACCCCTGTTGGGTATCACTTCAATCTCCCTGATCATTCGATATCAGACATGAGTGTACTGGGCATAGAATCACTTGGTCACCGTAATAATGCTGTCCGTCTTAGCCGTGAGAAAATGTGGATGAAGCGTCTTCGGACTATTCAACCACATGGTCTCAACATCCAGGAGGGTAATGACTAACACCATGCAGCTTTCTGATAATCCTTCTTTTGTGTTCAGTCCTTCACACTTCTCTCTTTGATCTTTCCCCCTATTGTCACTAATCCCTACCCCACTCCTTGCCCTTCTCTTTGATCTTTCCCCCTCCTCTCATTAATCCCTACCCTACCCCCTGCCCTTCCCTTTGATCTCTCCCTACCAGCTTCACTCTTTGTCCTTTGTTTCTCATCCGTGTCCTATTCACTCTCCCCCCCCCCCTTCCCTCGTGTACATGTATCTGTTTTGTCCTTGTCACTCTGCCTTTGAAAAAGGTCCTGCTAGGATCGAAACGTCAGGCCCACTAAATTTTAGATTTACATTTTGGTAATTTTAGTCAGTAAGCAGTTTGCAACATTTTTGTATATCACCTTAAATATTTTGGTCACATACAAAATTTGTGGTCAGCCTTGAGGTCGTGCGCTTTGCACTGGCCCTGCATTGTCTCTATTGTCTATCAGCCGTAAATACCGCACTGACACATGCGCAGTAGCGCAATTTATCGTCTCGGCATTTCGATCGCCTCGCTCGGCTGCTTTTGGTCTGTATGTGACGTCATATGCTAACAGGGGGGCGGGGCGAACATGTACTTTTAAAAATGTTTTGGGCGAAATTAGGCGCTAACAATTAAAAAAAAAAAATCCTGTATTGATTATATTGTGAACATTACCTAAGGAGAGTTTTTAGTTCTTTTTCAAATCCTGTTTCTGTAGACCTTTAAAAAGACTATTTGTTTCAAGGCAAAGTATGTATCGTATTCGTATGCTTGCCATACTTCTGCATGAATTGCTTGATGTGCTATTTTCAAAAGTAAAGTTTGTTTGTTGTATCAGAATTGACCCTAAAAAGGCTGGGATATTTCAAAAGATGTTAATGCCAGGGGTTGGAGGGGGTCATATACAACCCCATCCAGGCATCCACATACATGTAGATTTGGCAATGGCATGTGCTATTGCACCCAAATTTGGCACCCAGATACATTTATCTTATCATGTTATATCAAAAAAGCATAGTCAAATCTAATATCTATGGAGAAGATTAAAAAGTGATACTTTCTATATGAGCATTGTTCAAGTAAGCATTGATAAGTCTATATGGAACACACTGAATATCGTGGCTAACTACAGTAGGTGATCACAGTTCACAAGATGTTTGCACTGGTACAGTGGTGTACCGGTATTTGCAAGTGTAGAGTATGAGACAACGATTCTAAGCATGCTTCACATCTTTCATGATTCACGCCATTTCCGGAAATCCCCCCCAAAAAATCAGGCCATTTCTGGAAATCCCCCCCAAAATCACGCCATTTCCGGAAATCAAGAAATTTCCCGAAGTCTTACATCCCCGAATCCTGACTGATGATCATACCTTGAAGGAGACGACCAGGGCCTTCATGGACCCCACTGACTGGACCAGACGAAGACGATCCCGAACTATATTGGCCGCCTGAATGATGCGCCGCACTTCAGCGCCATCCGATACCAGCAAGACCTTCATCCAGAAATGAATATATCATTATAACAAAACAAAACAAAACAAAACAAATCAACAAATGATTTCAGAAGCAAACCAGTCTTGCACTGACAGCAAGGCTGCTAGCTGGACAGATGCCAATCTGAATCACAGGGTTTTTCTCTTTTTTTCTCTTTTTTTTTTTTGGGGGGGGATTTCAATTTACATGCAAATTTGCTAGGATTCTCTCTCTGCCCAATTAACGTTTCATCTGTGAGTGCGGCTGTGCACACCTGTTGTCTGGTGTGGGGGATATTGACTTGATTAAAATGAAGAGTGACTCAAGTGAGCACTGTGAATGGGCCTGTGCATGCTTGCAGTCTGTGTGCAGTTTGTGTGCAGTTTATACAAACTAAGTATTGATTTATACATGTATTTCAGTGGCATTCTTTAGAAAATCTGCATTCAATTGATGGTATCCAAACAAAGGCAGCATTACACAGGAGACCAATATCATAGAACCAGACTATTTGGTAATTTCCTACCCAAGGCCTACATGGAGTGTAGGACTAAACAGGGACATGTATTGTACCTTTGATTACATGGCCAAGCCATTGTAGGTACAATGTACATGTACCACACAGACCATAGCTACATGGGTATACATGGGATTGTTTGCACAGATGTGGCTGTACAATCATGCATTAACATACATACGGTACATGCATATATGTACCGGTACTACTGTTTGATATGATTATTTGACTCATATGCACATATGTACATGAGTCTTTGAACAGAATTGTATCACGTTTTGTGCTCACTTTCTGCATTGACACACTAATTACATTGGAATGTCGCTATAACGAACATCCTGGGATCCATGAAAATTATTCAGTACAGTGGCCGTTCCTAATATAGCAGTTGTGGCCACATATTTTGTATGCACAAAAATCGGAAGCCAAAGGGCATGTTCATTATCTAGACGAATGTTCGGTATATTAGCGTTCTTTATAGCGTCATTCCACTGTATGTAGTTGTTATACTTTACAGATGAGCAGATAGAAAAGAAATTATGACAGAAGCTTTTGTTTAGTGTACTCAAGTGAATAGCTTGCAGTATATATCCTATCTGTGGCCCATAGTTTGCATCAACTGGATAGATTGCATTACAAGATGGATAGGGCTGAGCCTTAGGCCCCTATCCTATTTTGTTAAAATCTGAATGAGATCAGATACAGAGACAGACAAGCAGACAGACAGAGTGGGAGTACCTTCAACGTAGCCTGGAGCAGTCGCTGGGCGGCCAGCACCATGTTTTCCTTGGCCTCCTCTGAGTGGGGCTCGGCCTGCAGGCGCTGCACGGCCATTAGCACGTTGCGACCCGTGGACTTCATCTTCTCGCAGGCCTCCGGCATGTCGCGACAAAGCTCCTGCACATTGCAAGCCAAGAACAAAGGCCCTCAGAAAAGTGACACATTATTTTGCCTGAGATTGGATAGATCATTAAAAAAAAAGGTCCACAATTAAAAAGGGCCGAAAATTTTGATCCTAGCAGGACCTTCCTCAAAGTGCGCTGCAACGTGTACCGCAAAGTGCATCGTTTGCAAGGCTTATGTCCAGGAAACAGACACTTTCAATGGAAACTCTTCCGGCACAACATACAAGACGTATGGCACTATTACCTGCACCACCCCAACATTTTACAGATATACCTCATCTCCTGTAGTTTGGAGTAACTAAAAAAACACTTTAAAAAAAAGCAAGTCTACGGCCAGTAGGTAGTAGGTCTACCATGAAAACTGGTAAATGGCACAGAAAAAATCCTATGCAAAAAAAACATTCCACTGCAAGCAATCCTTAGAGGCAGGGTATCCTTCCAAGTTCATGCCTACCTCATCGGACGATTGGCTGGTGAGTTTCTGACCGACACTGACCAGGTCTTCCGTGGCTCGTAGGACCTGCTGGGCAAAGGGGACCAAGTTGGGCAGCTTGCTCCCATCCTTGTTGGCATTCTCATTCAGAATGATCAACTGCGAGACCTGCCAAGCACAAACACACACACACACTTGTATATATATGTACACACACCTGTATCCTTGTGGAGACATGGCTGTCTCCTCGTGCACTTACGCGGAGTTACAGGTATCTAGAAGTACTAGTAGTACCTTGTGGAGACCTAGGTCAATAGGTTGAATAGGCCTCCACAGGGAAATTGTAAAGGTGTATACCTACATATACCGTAGGTCTTCACAAGAATTTTAACGAAACTGGTATTTGGAAATAACTTAAAAAGGTGACATAAAACTCAGCAGCAAATTGAAGTGTTTTTTTTTTTAAAAAGGGACATACCATACTGTCCAAAGTGAATGTGGCTGAAACGCGAGCATTTTTAAAACATTGTTTCTCACTCAGTTGTGTTAGTGCACATACGTGCACACGCACGCACTCATTAAAGGCACAAAGTCAGGTTTCAAATTCTAGCAGCATCCATGCAGCCAAATGACAAGTTAAATTGTCCTTTGCCTTGCGGTTTCAAAAAGAAATTCAGATTGAAGATAAAAAAATGATTATCGTAGCTTCAAAGAATGAACTAATATTAAGTAGAATAATATATATATATTTTTTAAATAATCAGATTTTCCTTGTTGGCGGTAAGGCTGCTTTTACAGGAAACTTTGGCAACATGGGAACTCATGAGGACATTGATGTTCTGACCTAATCTATTGCAGAGCTGTTACCAGTGACACGTCCCACATACAACAGGGGCTATGATAAGATGAAAATATTGAGCACTAGGTCCTTGGATTGGAATGGAATGGGTCCTTCTTGGAATACAGGTTGTACACGAGCCAACTCGCATGCAACCGACTCGTACGCAGATCAAATCGTACACAAGCCGACTTGTACGCGAGACAACTCGTACGCCGACTGACTTTTACGCCAACCAAGTAGTACGCTTGGCGAAAAAATTGTACATTTAAATATACATTTAGTTTTCATTTATTCCCGAAAACCTTGAAAGATTTTGTATTCTTTGCTGTTGAGAATTTACGCTTCAGATTTACACTTGGCTGTAACTTTGTGCGGCATTAGGAAGAAGAATGGGATAATACCAATAGTACACCATCAGCATAACAACCACGACCACGGGTTCAAAACCGTATTACTCGGTACTACAAGCCACAACAGCGGGCCCCGTGCTGTCGTCCTCGACAATTCTTCATTACTGCTAAATTGTATTTTAAGTAAAACTAGTACTAGTCACTACTAGACAGTACTAGTATTTAAGGGATATTCCTCGCCATGGACCTTCTCTTGAAGAACTTGACATTTTAGTACCGGTATATAAAATGTAGAGCAAACTGACGCTAAAAATCCCTCGGTTTGTTGTTGACCAATTTCTATCCATAAGTCTCTCTTTTTCTCAAAACCGTTGAAGTTTAGCTTTAAAGGTCAACTGAAGTGCAAAAATTAGAAAATCCTGATTTGGCATAAATTTGTTCATTGGTACATTGTAATTCCAGATCAAACATAAAATTTTGTGTTTCAGCCTTATTAGAAGCCTTTTTAAATTAATTAAAATTATGCACATAGTTATTGAGGACGCTGTTCTTTACGTCACCGGATGAACGCAGAATTTTTTTCTCTCCCCGCGAAAGCCGTATGCACTTAGATAGTCGGAGAGGTTCCCTGACGCGTTCAGTAGAAAATGCACGTTTTTTGAGCGTGGCACCAGTCTTTTTCTCGGCGAGAAAAACCTGACAATTTTGTTGACCGAGACGTCTTTCGACAAGCTTTTTCTTCGGAATCAGATGAATTCTAAGGATAGAGATTCTGAAAATAGTTTTCCTATGGCCACAGACGGGAACACGTTGCCAAACCATACACGTATGAGCCCGGATGGTCTCTGTGAAAACAAGCTTCGAAATGGACACTGCACTGCACGATTTGACGGGTCGGATTATTTCGGTCGTGTCAGCGTGATTTTTGACGTCAAAATGCGGCTTATTCTAGGATAGTCAGGGAATAAATGAATGTTTATTCCACTGCTGCAATCTTCAACAACGAATCTGGCTGGCGTGTCACATGGTTTGTCGATATTTACTCCCGAAATCGGTTCTCTTGAGAAACGTGCACTGACTGTTGGTGTATATACAAACGTACAATAGTTCCCCGACAAGAGTAATGGACCGAGTCTTCATCCGCTGACGTCACCAAGGACGTCCTCCACGGGGGCGTGGCTGCTCCCCCTTCCAAACTTAAATAATTTTTTAAAACTCTTTCCCATAGTTTAAAATTCGGAAAAAATGCATGGATGTATTTTACTGACACCAAAGTATTATTTGAAATAATAAAAACGAATTCCAAAATGCATTGCAGTTGACCTTTAATTTAAGTTTGAACAAGACACAGAAAATCAATGTTGCAATCAGTTGTATCGTTTGGCAAAAAGTTTGATAAGTTATTTCCTGGTTTTTCTCCGTCTGATACTGAATTTGCGGACTATGATGAAGAATGCGTGTACGAGTTAGTTGGCGTACGAGTCAGTCGACGTACGAGTTGTCTCGCGTACGAGTCGGCTGGTGTACGAGTTGACCTGTTTCGCTTTCTTGGATTACAATACAAATTTGCAGGTCCTCGCCCTTCGGTTTTTCATGATTTGTACTTTTTACAAGAATCCAGTTTGTTGGCAATATGATCTATGCAAAGTTGCAATCAAATAAAGGTACATGTAGGTCTAGGCTTAACATTAAATAAAATTCAATTTCTGTGTTTCCTTTATTTCAATATCATTCATTATCAATTAAATTTCAATATCAAAATTTCAAAATAAAATCAGGTTGAATTATTATTACATTAATTTACAATAATTAATTAATACAGGATCACAAACTAAGTTACTGTTGCCTTTATTTATTTCCAGTTTTGTTTAATTTTTTACAACGGAAAACTAGGCGTCACTCACATGATTAATCAGTTAAGAATTGATTTTTTTAAATCCTCAAACAAAAAAATGCTGCTTTGTTAACTTAATAAATACGTGGCATGGTGGCAAGTCTTCACTGTGTATTTTGTGAGCAGTTAAATTATGCTGGTTCATGTAAAAAAAAATACCTGTGCAGTCTTAGTCCGAGCATGGTCCGAGTATTGGAGTAACTGGGACCCGACAAGTCACCCTTTTTTTCATCGAATTTTGAAATTTGAAGGGACGGGTCACACGTCCCTAAAAATTTCAAAATTCGATAAAAAAATGTGACTTGTCGGGTCCAAGTTACTCGGATTAGTGGTCTCATGTTTTTTGTTTGACCTCCCCCATACCTACCCCCAGAACTGTGGGGTTCTAGGGCAGTGGACGACGCAGAACCCCACAGGTCTGGGGGTACCCCATACCCTTTTTGTGCCAGAAACTGCCAGATCGTAAACAACGCCTAAACGACCAATCAACCATGACTCGTTCACATGACGACCGTACACAGTTAATTATATCCAACTTCCAAGTTAACTTCCTATTTCTAATCCTAGCGGCGTAGCGCCGTAGCACTTCAAAACAAAAGCAAGTTTTTGTTTTTTATTTACCTGAGCGGCGATCGGGGCTAAAACTCTCTCGATGGAGCGCGTCTGCACCATCGAAGACAAAGCGTTTCCTGTGGTCTCCATTTCGGTCGCTGAAAGTCACATTTCCGTTGACAAATTCCCCTTCAAATACGTGCTTTCCACACTACTTTCTCTGCCACCGAAGCACTATTCCCTTTCAGTTTCAGTCAGGCATTTAAACGGTTTAGCATGGTGCTTTTATTTGACAGCTCCGAGCCATTACGGATTGGCCAATGACAGCTTGGGTACCGCGCTCCCATTCAAGCCGATGAACTTCTACCTACCCATAATGCTTTGCGTGCAAACAAGATGGCGACGCCCATTGGAGTGAAAACCACTTGGTCCTTCCTTCGGAGGGTGTCCAACAGTTTGGCGGCTCTAAATCGAGGATACTGTTGTGGAGGTGAAAAGGTAATTGTGCAAGGAATTCACAGAGTAATTCAACAACCTGTCTTTGTTTTTCCCTTCTTGGTTTTGTTTCTAACCCTCGTTTGTGGTGGCGTATTCGAAGTCCGTTTTACCAGTTTCGTGAAAAAATTGTCTGACGCTTCAATGTATTGAATATTGATTATTGTCAATGCACACATGAAAAAAATAAAACAGTATACGAAGTAGCTGCTCTCTCATAATCGCCATGTTATGCTCAAATTCAAGAAACGGTTTCATTGTCTTTCAATGTTTAAAAGTTTCAAGACAATTGCGTTCAGTTGAACCCCTGAAATTGAAACTTTTTTTTTGACGTTCGCAAAGCATCACGAACTTAAGTGCTTCGCCATAGAGTTGTGTGATAAAAATACGGAGAGTTTGTCATCTACACCCATGATGCTTTGCGAACGTCGAAAAGGTTTATTCTTGCCTCGATCAACCATGACAATTGACATGTCTACAGAAGGGTGCGGTGGTTGGCGTGTTCAGCAAGGAAGGCGACAAAGAGGAGGGCTTCATCTTCACCAATGCTGCTGAGGAGTTGAACAGCAGATCATCGGGGCGGCTACAGGAACTCCTGAACATGTGAATACCTTTCCTTGCCATCTTAGAAACCTCACTAGTTTGTAAACAGGGTCCAGATCCTCAATGATCTCTGGAAATTGGAGCCTGAAGGTGATAAAACAATTCGATGTAGGAGGGTTTGCGGTGACACCTTTTTATGCCCTAAATCAAAATTGTCCTTACTTGAATGAAAATTATAAAGGAAAACGTCATCAATATGGTTTTCATCCACTTATAGCCAAGATGCAACAAGGCAAATGATTTTTTTCAGACACCTTGCAGTGTCTTTAACCATAAACAACCAACAAATGAATGAAAAATACAATTTGAAATTTTGGGATCATGTCCACTTAATCATGGAATTGCCCATAAGGTCTCTTAGTCTTAGTCTTAAAAGAAGAGGTGTGGTTCTGAAAAGAACCTGAGTGGTAACTCGACATTCTGGCCAGTATGCTCTGACTGTGTTATAAAACAATTCATTCTACAGCTTTTCAATTTGCATCCACTTAGATCCTGAATGAATGACATCAGGTAGCTGTACATGCTCAAGATACCAACCATTGCCGCTGACTTTGAAGAAGGGTTTAGACTAGTGAGTGACACAAAAGTTTCTTTTGTTGTTGCAGTGCTGGGCCAACTGTGAAGCAAGGCAAAGCCAAGATTCTCTATGACGTCAACAAGGTCAGTTCTCAATCTATTGATGTGGTGCCAAGGGCCACACTGCAGGTTTTGAATTAGTCCCACTTAACTGGGCCAATAGGAGCTCCTCTGAAACGATTTGTGTGTTGATCTGTCGAACTAGCGCCCCACCGCATCTAATATAGTAAAACAGACATTCTCAACGTCTAGTACCCAGTCTTCGTGTAATATGGTTTGTATGTGGGTTCATTGCTAAAGCGCATGATGAGATTTTACATAGTGCACACGGTGTACAAACATATTGCATTTTGAACAACTCGACATGTTCCTTGCCAACATTTTGTCGGAATTGCAATCCAAAAATTAAGTACCGCTGAAATACCACTTGCTTGTCTTGGCATGTGTAGAATCCGGCAGGTGCTTTTGTTGAATCTTTTGACGCGATTTCGTGCGCTTTTAAGGCCATCTGTTGAGAATATCTGTTTTACTATATAAGACGCGGTGGGATTCTAGTGCGACAGATCAACACACAAATCGTTTCAGATGAGCTCTTAGCGGCCCAGTAAGTGGGACTAGTTTTGAATAATGTGCCACTTGCAAAATCAATTTGGATGGCGCATACAAGCTGAGATGGGCCACTTCATACTTTAATGCACACCACCCTATTATTATTGCGGATGTTATGGCAGTGTTGATCTCGTGCCTGTTTTTGAAATATTTTGTGATTTACGCAGATTTGCCCAAAACAAGGCTATAAAGCCACTCATGGTTAAGGGCTAAGGAAAGAATGAGATAGGGAGGAATTCAGGAAGGCTGGAGATAGGAATTGACGTTCCTCTTAAAAAGGACAAGATCATACGAGTGTGGGAAACATGAACAAGGAA